>VDFB02013233.1:0-21815 GCA_007258455.2 Sequoia sempervirens | reverse complement strand
ATTTCAGCACCAAGATCACTGTTGCTCCACCACATGACCATCCTTTCGCTTTGTCAACTTTGTTAGCAAAGAAATCAACCACACTATTGGCTTCCCTAAACATGAGTGATTTTAACTTTGTCAAAATTAACAAGGAGGTACTTAGCCTCTTCTATCCAACTCTTGATAGACCATGATGGAGGGGACTTCCCTAGGAGGCAATCAATAATGTTTTTAGAGTCTCCTTCAAGCCATAAATATTTAATATTCCTTTTCACAGCCAAGTTAATCACATGAAAGGCTCCAAAAGCTTCATCCACGTGATTAGTTTAAGAACCAATGGGAATAGCCACTACTACTAGAAAATTACAATTAGAATCCCTAATCACGCCTCCACTTCCAGCCAATCCTGGGTTTCGCTTTGCCACACCATCAAAATTAGCTTTAAACTAGTCATAGGAAGGAAAACTCCAGCTCACCCCAGTCTGATCTTTTTTTGTAGGTTTAGAAGCCCTTGACACATCATTTTTAATCTTCCACTCCCTGACTATCTTTAAATTGTATGGAGTGCACACCGTAGCCTCTTTTTTATTCTCTTGTTGAGGAATGATATTATAGTTTTCCACAATTAATCTAAAGGTTTTTTCAAAAACATTGTTCTCCGACATTTCCTTATCTCTAAAAATTCTATTATTCTATTCTTTCCACACACCCCAAGCTATATAGGGGAAAGTGAAAGCCCATAATCTTTGAATAGAAGGATTCAAAGAGGGAACTTTCCATTGATAGAAGAAGTCTTCAATAGTATAAGGAAACACCCATGAGATATTCCAAAGAGTCAAAAACTTACTCCAAATGGTGGCAATAAATGGATAGTGGAGAAATAAGTGATTTACAAACTCCGCTTCATTCTTGCATAGATGGCACCAATTAGGTATTTGGAATCCATGCTTGTAGAGGTTGTCAACTGTGAGCACTTTTTTTTGGAGAAGGATCCAGAAGAAGATATTGACTTTGGGATTCAAATGTTTAATCCAAGCTCTAGCCCAAAAGGGAACGGGGGATTGAGAAAAGGAGAGTAGACAAGCAGCCGAAGAAACTGAGAAATTTCCTGAAGGATTATCTCTTTAGACTAAGATTTCATCCTGCTGACTAGAACCCATCCTAACAACCAACAAAGATGAGTAGATCGGAGCAAGCTCTGGGCTAAGCAAGCATAAGTCCACCCAACACCCATCACACCAATAGTCCTTAACTTGAGTTCCAAAAGTCCTTTTGCAGGTATCATCCCACCTGTTAAATCTCTCATAATTAATAAGGGGATCTCTCAACAACCATTTATCCTCCTAGAACTTAGCTTGATTTCCACTTCTTATATTCCATCCAATACCTAAATCCACAATATTTCTCCCAGTAATCATATCATTCCAGCATGTCGATCCACAAGGCAAATATGGAGAGTCTAGAAGATCCTTTAGAGATCCACAATCAGCCATATATTTACTTTTTAAAATGTCTTTCCATTCCCCATTAGACAAAAATGATCTCAAGATTTGCTTAGCAAGAAAATTTTATTCATCATTTTGATCTTTCTTAGACCCAAACCACCCATCTTCTTAGGCCTACATACAAGATCCCATCCAATAAGAGGCATTCTCTTTCTCTCTTCAACCCCTGACCAAAGAAATCTTTTTTGGATTTTTTCAATAGCATCAACAAATTTAGCAAGAATTTTGAAAAGACTTAGGGCATAGATCAGAAGACTCTGAAGAGAGGCTTTAAGAAGCTGGATTTTTCTGGCTTGACTAAGAAGGGCTCCTTTCCATCTAGCTAGCTTTTTGCAGGACCTATCTACTAATGAGCACCAGAGAGATTCAGGAGGTTTAAGGCCTAAAGGCAAACCAAGATAAATGGAAGGTAAGGAGTCCACTCTACAACCCAGAATTCTGGAAATCTTGACCTGTCTATGCTCAGGAGTATTGAAGAAGAAAAGATAACTCTTCAGTCTATTAACTGACTGACCAGAAGCTCTCTCATACTCATCTAAAATTATTTTTAGATTCCTATCTTTAGTCACCATGGACCTTCCCATCAGCATAGTATCATCAACAAATTATTGATGAGAGCAAATAAGATTACTAGAAAAGGGCCTTAGACCCATCAAAGAACCGTGGTCAATCAATCTTTTTAGATTACGCACAAGACACTCAACCATAATAGTGAAGAGAATAGGGGATATAGGATCTCCCTATCTTAAACCTCTTGAATTCTAGAAAAAATGAGAGGGAGATCCATTTACCATAACAGAGATGGAAACAGAAGAAACAAGTTGCTCAACCATCTAAAGAACTCTGATGTTGAAACCAAAATTTCTCATGATCTTGAGTAGGAATTTCCATTCCACATGGTCATAAGCTTTCGAAATATCCAGCTTTAAAAGAAAACCTTTAGTTTTGGATTCCACAAGGGAATGGATGTTCTCATGGAAGGTGACAATAGAGTAAAGAATCTACTGACCAGGGACAAAACCATTTTGTTGGGGAGAGATCAAAGAGGGCAGGAGAAGGAGAATTCTCGATGTTAGAACCTTAGAGATGATCTTATAGAAAGAATTACAAAGACTTATGTGCCTAAAGGCTTCAAATTCCGTCACTCCAGGTTTTTTTGGGATAAGGACCAGGAAAGTTGCATTCAGTTCCTTTAGGAGACTTCTTGATCCAAAAAACTCTTTGACTACATTTACAATCTCCCAAAACCACTAAAAGAAGAACATGGGAAAACCATCGGGGCCAGGACGCCTTATTACCCTAAAAGGAAAAAACAACTTTTTTAATTTCTTCCCTTGAAGGGATAGCATCCAACCTGTTATTGTCTTCCTTCTTGATTAAACTAGGGATGGCCTCTAAGAGGTAATCTTGCTCTTCAATGTAAATTCCTTGATTAGTTGAGAGATTACTAAATAAAAGGACAACTTGTCTTCTAATATCATCCTCCTCCTCAAACTGAATGCCATTGCTTTCAATGTGAGAGATTCTATTGGTATCCCTGTGTTTAGACACAGACAAATGAAAATATCTGGTGTTTTTATCCCCAGCTGACAGCCAAAGGGCTCTAGATCTCTGTCTCCAAAAGTCTTCCTCTCTAGCAATGATTTCATGCATTTTGACAAGCACCTCATTTTCTTTTCCCTTAAAATCTCCAATATACCCTTCCCTCTGGATTTTATCCTAAATATCCTCTAGCTCCATTTGAAGCTTGGATTTGATTCCAAAAATGTTGCTAAAGGTCTCTTTTTTCCATTTTCTTATTTTGCATTTAACTTCCCTTAATTTCTTAGCCACTTTGAACATGGCTATCCCAGAAACATCTATATTCCACCAGTTCCTTATTTCCTCAAAAATTTGAGGATGAGAGAGCCACATTCTTTCAAATCTAGAAGGAAAGTTCCTCTTCCCCTTAACTGGATCCACCACAAAATTATAGGAAATTGATCAGAACCCACCCTTGATAGAGATTTTAGGGAAGAAAAATAATTTAAGAACCACTGATCAGAGATAAGCATTCTATCTAACCTTACTTGGATTAAGTCCATACCAGTTCTTCGATTCAACCAAGTAAAAGCGGCTCCCTGCAGATCTAAATCAATCAACTCTTGGTTATTGATGAAATCTAGAAGATCCATTCTACTTTCCAAGTTATCCTGATAGCTTCTAAACTTCTCATCATCCTAAAGAGGAGTGTTACACTCTCCCATAACCACCCAAGAATCATTATTAAAAATCCTATGAAAGGTAGCAAGCTCCTTCCAAAACAACCTTCTAGCTCCTATCCCATTAGGGGTGTAGATGTTAGACTGAATCCAACAAAAAATGTCTCTTATATGGGTAAATCTTGTGGCCACATGATTAGAGCTTTCCCATAAGGGCTATCCTTTAATCATATTCTGGTTCCAAAAAGTAACAATACCTCTAGAGGCACCAGTTCAACTATTTCCATGAACACCACAAAATTGAAACATTTTGATCTTTTCCACCTTCTCCTTAGGCATTTTAGATTCTTGAACAAGTAATAGGTATGGTATGTGGTCCCTGAAAAAGTTGTGCAACACATCCTGCTTATGGGGGCTATTTAGTCCCCTTATATTCCAAGAGATTATCTTCATATCTTAATAGGTGATTTGGAGAATCTCCAGGATGGTCTTCTAAACACCATTCGTAATATCCTAAAAACTACCATGCTCCCTCAACCACTTTTTTGATCTTCTTCCTTGGTTGCTCTTAGAAGCTCCACAATCTACCTTAGCTCTAGTTCTGGTGGTCACTCCACTTGGATTATTCAGCTATTTGTTTTTCTTCTTTTTCTTCATAGACAAAGAGTTGGATTCCTCTCTATCTATTTCTTCCTGGCTTTCCACTTCTCTAATCGAATCCCAAATCTTGTCTGACACCCTTTGTTGATCCAAGGGGAGGGTATCCATTAATCCATTGTTGCACTGGGATGAGTTTTCGCTTGAAAGCTCTTGAGTCAGACTCAAATCCTCAAAGGTATCCTTGACAAATTCTGGGGGAGTAGCATTCCCTGAATTCAGAAAAGAGTCCAAATAGGAAGGAAGAGTTCCTACAGAAGAAAAAGGAGGGGGAGGAAGACCAAAATCCAGTGTTAAATCCTAAATAGAGATATCATCCAAGCCTGGTCCCCCCAACTCCTTAAATTTTGGCTCTAAAATAGGGTTGCTAGATAAAACTAGATTCAACGAACCATTTCCAATTCCATCAAGAAAATACTCACCATCCTCCTTTATTCGAGATTTATTTTCATGCTCATTTCACTGCAGCTCTTGGGCACCTAGTTTTTCTTTAAGAACCACCACTTCATTAGATTTCAGGACATTCCCTTGATCATCGTGCTTCAAACCCCCAAATTCACCAGAACAAGAGTTCTCCTTATTCACTTTACTCTCCTCTTCAAGCTTCTTTTACCAGATAGGCTTTGAAATGGGTATAGCTTTATCTTTCTCCTTGTTGGCATTAAGAGGGAATTTCTTAGCCCAATGCCTAGATTTTTTGCATTTGAAGTTAGCGAAAGGAACTGACTCAAACTCAATAGTTTGTGTCCATATCCCCAACTTCAACTGGATTTCAACAGAGGT
The DNA here is from genome assembly GCA_007258455.2 of Sequoia sempervirens. Taxonomy (NCBI): domain Eukaryota; kingdom Viridiplantae; phylum Streptophyta; class Pinopsida; order Cupressales; family Cupressaceae; genus Sequoia; species Sequoia sempervirens. The sequence goes on along the minus strand of VDFB02013233.1, from coordinate 16,687 downwards.
AGGTAGATTGGCATTCTAGGATACTCCCACACAAATTATGGCAAACACAAGTCTTTTTCTAGCCGCTATCATAGGATCTATAGACAAAAGCTCTCCAAAAGAGTTAACAATTCCCTTGAAGACATCCTCGTTCCAGTATTCTAAAGGAAGACCTGGGATTCTAGCCCATATAGGAACATTCTCAAAGATGGAGTCAGAAAGGTCTAGATTCGAAGTCCATTTCTTAAGGGCCAGAGAGGATTTCCCTATAATCCAGGGACCACCACTCCTGACAACCATCAAATCCTCCTTACATGAAAATTCAAAAGAAAAGAAACCTTTAGGAAGCACAACACCTGTAACTTTTCCATTTGTTCTCCATTTATTCTTGACAAACTCCCTAAACACTTCAATGTTTGGTCTAGGACCCATAAATTTTCCAACAAGCGCACTATCCATTAAGGCTATATTATGATCAATAATCGGATCAAGCACAAAGATGGCGTAATTACCTTTATCTGGATTAGATAAAATGCACATTGGAGGGAAAACTGATTTCACATTAGGCTTAACTCCAAATAGATTAGACAATGGTTTACGTTTAACCCCTTCACCTTTAGTGGCCCCCACCACATCAACAGATTTTTCACCTTTCTGTTCCTCCGCCAAATCCCCAGGGCGCACAGGTTGGGTAACCTTCCCCCCAAGTCCACCATAATATTATTTCTGGCATCCTTCTCATGTAAGTCATCCTTACCTTTTTTTCCACTCGATACTTGTGCTGATTCCACCTGTGATTCCTCAAATACTGCTCCACGGCCTACTCCATTGTTCAACGATTCAAAATCCTGCTTTTCCCACCCATGCTCGTGCTCCATTCTGACTAGTTCTTACTACTTTTTCAATTGTATTTAGTGTTTTTATTCTTATATATGTGAGTTAGTCATCACCATGGTTTTTCCCTACTTGGGGTTTTCCATGTAAATATGGTGTTCTCTTGTGTATGGTTATGTTTACATTGTTGTTTCACATGTTTACATTCTACTAATGCTTAATGAGGGTTTAAAGTTTGATAAGGGTTTGAAAGTTAATGAGTGATTAAATGTTTTAATGTACAACCAATTCACCCCTCCTTTCAATTGTCCTATGCATCTAACAATTGGTATCAAAGTTTTGGTTCCTTGGATAAAGCTTAACCATTTGAGGTAGATCCAGATGGTGCATAGGAAGGGTATAAAAAATCCTATATTTGATGGAAAAAATTATGCTTAGTGGAAATGCAGGATGGAGTCCTTTCTAGTTTCTCTTATTTGGTGTCTATGATGTAGAGCAAGGGTAGTTTCAACAACACAAATTATTCTTCATACAACTTCTAATGGTTTCATGAGCAACAATGGTAGAGGCATTTTCTACACTTTTCCATTTTTGGCCATTTGGCATTATGGCCTTTCAATGATGGAGGACATTGCAGCAGTGTGGAATAGCATATGATGATGAGGCAATGATGTTACAAACCTTTCAAGATGGTTTGACAACTTCTCAAGGTTTGGACATAAGTTCAATGGTGACAACATTCACAAGGGCAGTCAATTGTCATATGCAACAATGTACAAACATCAACTTGTGATGGGAATTGCAATCCAATGGGTCTCAATGGTGTAAAAATCAACCTTTCACTTTTCACAACATTCATCAAACACAATCCAATGATTTAGTGCCAAAGTTTGTCCAATCAATCACAATGAGGGTTTTTTACTGCAAACAAGGCCAAAATGCAACATATTGTCCTTTGGTTCTCTCTCACACATGCAAACCAAGACTCCAAACCTTGTAAGGTGATATAATACATCAAAACATAATTAATTACAAGGTTTCTTTGTCTACTCATAGAGGAAACTTGAGAAAATGCATTTTTTGTGTTCCTTGGAACCTTAGGTAGGGTTTCTAGCAAGTTTCACTAAAATGATGATATCTCCCTCCAAACTCAATGAATCTTGATCAAATAAAAATTATATTAAAGGTAAGATTTCCCTTCACATCATACAAAAAATATTCAAACCATAAAGTAAATCTACTATCTGTACAACATGACAAAATTTAGAGAAATGCAAGGAAACCACAAAATAAACGTGCAAGAATGAAACTTCTTCTTCAAAATATTCATCCAACCCCTCTCTTCGAGGATACAAGGCATATTTAAGTTTGTACAAGAATGTTTCAACTGTTTCTAACCATATTTTGGTTAGTGATTTAACAAAACACCATTTTCACATTTTTGCAAAAGTTGCTTGACAACTTTTTTTGCAATTTGACAACTTTTACACTTTTCCCCTACCTTGCAACTAAAAACCAAAACATGACTCCAAATGACTTGCAATGGCCTAAAAAGACCTTATTAACATGAAATCAACACACACATGACAAAAACCAAAACTTCATTACATGAAACCAAGGGGGAACCTGAAACCAAGGGTGCCCCTACACTAGTGTGGTAGTTAGTTGAAAGATGATGCACTATGCCTATTGCTAGTCCAACAAGTGATGATGAGATCAAGGAATATGAGAACAATGGAAAAGAGAGGAATACTATATTGAGTGGTATTTTTTTATTTTGAACTTAGAAAGGTAGTAAGTTTGAAAACTGCAAAAGAGATCTAGAAAAAGTTGGAGAGTATTTATAAAGGAGATGACAAGGTCAAGAAAGTGAATATGCAGAACTACAAAGCCGAATTTGAAACTATAATGATGTCTAAAGATGAAGATATTACTACCTACATTCTCAAAGTGGATGAAGTTGTCAATGCCATAAATGGTCTTGGTGGCAAGCTAGAAGAAAGTGAAGTTATGAAAATGGTATTAAGAAGTTCTCTTCCTAAAGCTTATAGTTCTAATGTTTCTACTATGAGGAAGCTCAAAATTTGGATAATTATTCTAGAGATCGGATGTTTGGTGCTTTAATTTATTATGAATTAAGAGAGTTTGGTCAAGATGCTACAAAGAAAGAAACTGCTTTTAAAGTCTACAAGGTAGAGAAGAATGATGAATTAGATCTGAATGATCTTGATGAGGTGAAAGAAAATTTTGTAAGTAGATTGAAAAAGGGCACTGGAAAATATAGAGGTAAGTTATCCTTTAAGTATTTCAATTCTTGAAAGATAGGTCATTATGCTTCTAAATTTCCAATCAAAGAGCTTCAAATGACAAACATAAGGATCATAAACAAAATAATTTCAAGAAAAGTTATTATGTTGAAAGAGACAATGGTGTATCTAATGATGACCAATCAGACTATCCTGATGAGACAATGATGAATGCTTGTTCATGGCTTTAAATGTTGGAACTGATTTTACTAATTTTAAAATATGTATAAAGGAAATGTTGGTGTGAATGGGGTTATTTCCCAAGTAGATAAATTAGTTGGACCTATTCACATCATTAATAAGTTTACTTAGAAGTTAGTTTCCTAGGTGGCATTCTAGAAAGTAGTATTTAATGGGACCATATCTCATTAATAGGCATGTAGTTATCTAGGCATTTAATATTTCTCTTATGCATTTAAAATTATGCATTAGCCATTTGATGATTGTAACTAAGGTGGTTATCCAACTACCTTCATCTTTGCCTATATAAGGAAGGCTCTTGTACATTTGTAAATCATTCTAGATCAATTCATCATAGATCAACATTTGATCAAGTTCTCTTCTTGTTCATAGTGCTCTACTTTCTTGTTCATGTGGATGGTATTCTTCTTGGTGATCCTTTGAAGTATGTGCAACTTCATATGGGTTATAGTTCATATTTCCAACATGGTATCAGAGTCTGTCAGGTTTTGTATTCGTAGTCTACTGGCATACTCATCACTCATTACCGTCTATTGAGTTGACATTTTTGTTAGCCAAATTCCTTCCTCTCCCATCATTAACTGTCACACCACCCTTCACCATACATAATGAAGGACTTTTCTACTTGTCGGTAACCGACAGATAGTGGAGGAGCCATTAGCAGTGCCACCTCGACACCACCCAATTTTAGCCCCACCACCGCCCAGCTGGCAGCGCGATATTTTTTTGCAATTTGCTAGCCTTGAGGTCATATTGGTGCCTAGGGGCCAATTTTTTTTTCCATAGGTGTTTGATTTTTGCACCTATTTAGCCTGCACCCCTAGATTGGGCAATTTTTTTCTATGTAGCATAATTTTTTGCCAGGATATCGAATTTTTGCAAACAAGATATCACTAGATAGTTGATTCCATGTACTTCGCATTTGTGCAAATTATTTTTCCATATTTTGTTGTGGGTACAATTTATAGCTATTTGAATTCAATGCTTTCATTTGGACTCCTGAGCTTGTATCTTTCCACCATTTTGTCAGATTTTGGAGATTCCAATGACATTGCAAAGGTGATCCAAAGATCTATCATTCTGTCCATCCACTTTTATCAGATTTAGACCTAGCTATTTTCTATCAAGTTTTTTGCAATTTGTGGCATTTTCTTGATATCTTGGACATACTGCAATTTGGGAAAGGTTTGTTTGCATTGGAGGCTTTATTTTCACTGACACATCATATTTGGAAGTTTCTATTTGATATTGAAAGCCAATTTATTTGTAGTATTGGATATCATTCATAGTGTATGATGGGGTTTTCATATTATCATGCACTAATTATATTGAAAAAGGGAAACTACAAGCAATGGAGAGATGCCATCATAAACCATCTCTGACCACTTAAATTTTTGCCACATTTGTATGGTATAGTTCCCCATCCAAATCAAGGTACATTCATAACTTTTCTTGGAATTGCAACAAATATAATGTTTTAAGGGTTATTATTGTTGGGAATAGGATGCCATTTAATTGCAATCCTAAACATATTTCATGTATCTCCTAAGTCCTTGGAAAGTGTTCCCCAACACTAGGATTAGAAAGAGATTAAATTTGAATGAAATGAACATGTAAATTGGCATTTGTGATTATTCCTGAATGATAGGAACATGTGGGGACATCTAAGAAGAACTCCTACAAGATAGGAGCACACGGGCGCCCACATGGAAGGTGGAACCCACCTTGCTTAAGTTAACTATTTGGAAGATTGATAACACTTCAGTAATGCATGTTTTGATCCTACAAATTAGGGATTGATATTTACATGAGTGGAGTGGCACTATCAATTTAGTATCAGTTTAGTTCAGTTTAGTTCAATTCAATTATGGTTTAGTTATCTTTAGTTACATGTAGTTATTTTGAGTTGAATTCTAGTTTACTTGAGTTGACTTGAGTTGCATGACTGATGACTTCAATTGCTTGATAGATATAGTTGATGTAGTATTGAAGATCTTGATCCATTCACCTCAACATCACTTCAAGTTTCATGTTCATGCTTCAATTTCATTATTTCATCATTTGGTTTAATTACTTAAATGGGGCTTGACTTAGGAAAACCCCTATTCACTAACAATCAACAATTTTTCTCCTCTTGAATGTGTGTTTGCATATTTACAGGTTGAAGATCAAGTGGAGAACCAATTTAAAGCAAAATTGTCAAAGTTGTCAAGTTGCAAAGTTGTCATTCAAAGTGCAAGAACATGGAAAGAAGGGTACAAAATTATTTACAAGTTTTCAAGAGTTGACAACTAAGGATCTGAGAGTACAAACATTGAAGAATAGAACCCATATCTTAGTTTTAGAAACCCTAACAGGGACCCATTTGCCACTAAAGGCGAATGACCTTTGTGCCCTAAAAACAACCTTCTTGCAACAAGGTACACATCATTCTAACCTCTAAAAACTTCCTTCTTCATTGTTATAATAGTTAGGGTTAGTTTCTGATTGTTATTTGCATGTTTTGGCTCTCATAATTGAATGCTTTATGGTGGAAAAGTTTAGTGGTTTATCATCTTGATCCATTCACCTCAATGAACCCTACTTTTTTATCAAACAATGTAAAGCAAACTCATATTCTTCCATACCCTCTTGTAGAAGGTTTTCATTTTTTTTGCAAGTGGTCTTGGGTATAGAGCTAATCTTTGGCTTTTATAGGGTCCACGACGACTGGGTCCTCTCCCCTATATCATAGAAAGCGAGTGAGCAATACAAATAGGAGAAACCTACAAGAGCACATAAATATTAAAAGATGGCTCAAATAAATGTTGGAGATTTTCTTTGATACACTAAAAGATTTTTCTTCATTACTCTACTAGAAGACCATGTGAAAGAAAAAACTGATGATGCCAACGTAGAATTACCTATAGGGGAGAGGTGTCACTTGTCATGTAGGCTAAGTTTGTCATTACAATAGTTGAGTGGAATCATACAAAATTTCTTTTTTTTTTAATATGATATAGATTCATACTTATCAACAAATTAGATTTGGAGGTATGATTCATCATGCAATTTGTCACATTAGCATATCTTATGTGAAGTCATTTAAAATGCATCTTTAAAAATTCAACGAAAACTTTGAAATCCTCACTAGTCAAACATTAAAAAAAAATCATACTTTCTACCAAATACATCTTATTTAACATCTAAATGATCCAAAGTTTTTTATTAACCATTATTATTCTTATATGTTACCTTTCTATTTACCATTAAAGATTCAATAATTGAACATATATAACACTATTTATATTAAACACGCACACACAATCACTTTTGTACAATACAGTTATACCTAAAGTTATTTTAATTGTAGTATTGATCATTTTACCTACCCTCTAAAATATCAAAACTTAATCCTAATTTGTTACACACTAAAATCATATTAATAATTAAATCTAAATTGTTTCACCCAATAATTTAAAACGATAATTCTTAACGTTAAAATTCTACACCCAAACTTCTAACGTTCTACAACCTAGCTCTATTCACATTACCTAAGTCTTTTCCCTTCAACTCTAGGTAGCAAAACGCCCTCGTATGATAGCAATTTGCTAGCGTTTGAGTGGCCAAATGATGGTCTCATAGATGTGGCTACAAAATGTCACGCCCTTTTCTTTTTCCGTTCGCAAGATTTTTTCACTGTAATCCTTCTTTTCACTAATGTGAGGCTTTGCGGAAAACAATAAGTAGGCCTACCTCACCGGCACGACCATCGTAATATGGTAGTTGTAGATTTAAGGAGCACGCTAGGACGACAAGACAGCCATTCGGTGCGCTCTAACAGAGGAATTCCATCTGCTCACAGTTTCAACGACAAAAACCTGTGCAGACCTATATCACAGAAAGGGACAAGAGGACATATAAATTAAAAACCGGCTGAAATAAATGGTGGAGATGGTCTGGTATACAAACGTAATGCCAACTCACAATTACGTATAGCGTAGAGGTGTCACTAGTAGTGTGAACAGGTGCGGGCGGATGGTTTGTTAGGTTTCGGGTTCTTTGGAATGAAAAGCTTCTTGGAATTTTTTACAGCAGCTTACTTGGCAAGTCACCTATTGATAACTTTCGTTTCAAGGCCACATCATCAAATATGATACCACATCAGTATGTTTTTTGTCAAGGTGTCCAAAAAGGCCCAAAAAACAAGTGCTACCAATACTTGTGCATTCACATCACGAGTAGTTGAGCGTTGATGTGGCATCACATGATTGGTTGTTTTTTAGATCAAAGGAATACATTTTGTTTAAGCTAGGGTAGTCATGTCACAACTATTGAGCATTATATAAATAACTACTATTACAACTATTAGGCATTATATAAATAACCACTATCACAACTATTTAAACATGCACAACTATTGGGTCCTCTCCCCTAGTGAGTAATGTAAAGTTCGTTTGCCAAGAATTCTATATGTAGGTGTTTGTAATTGGGTAAGTGCATGGAAATAGGAGATTGAAAAGGGGTCTTTAGTAGTCATTTTTTCCTTAAATCAACAAAAAATGATCTTGGATGAAAAATTCTAGTTATCCTCAACATTTGAAGATGCGATAATGAACAAAAGTTATAATGCTATGAATCTACTTTTTAAACTATTAATTTGTTGTAAAAATTGTGGAGATTAAGAAGTTCAAATAAGAAGATCACACAAAGTGCTCATGTTTTTGTCAAAAAGACATAACATAACATCTAGTGTGCTCCCTCAAAATGTTAACTTTTTTTTTAGCATTTCAAAAATCACTTTAGTGAAAACTTAGCTAAAATCATATAGTTTATGCTTGATTCTTTTACTAATTTTTTAATGAATATATGATATTTTTAATAATTTTCAAAGTGGACATATTTTACAAAATAAAAAATTGAATGTGCTCCCCCCTAAATATTTTTGAAACTAATCAGATTTTTTGAATGTGTATAAAATAGAGTTTAGCTTGTAAAAATGTAATTTGTTTCATTTTTTTTATGAATGAGTAAAAGAAGAAACCAAAAATACCATACATATATGTTTTTAACAAAAATAGAGACACTAATACAATAAATTAATGATTAAACCTTAACATATTTGAAATATAGAAAAAAAATGCATGGTTAGAAAAGTAAGAGAGAGCTTGATGCTATTGTGGTATTATTTACTCAACATTGAAAGATGTGTAAACCTAATGAAGAGCACATTTGGTATTTAGTCATTTTTTACAATTTACAAAAAATATGCCTTTAGATGTAAACATACAAGCCCAACCCTTTGGGTTGGATGCCAAAGGAAAAATTAATCATAGGGATTGGAAATACCTAAAGTAGATACAAACAAAAGCATGTTATAACACACTCTTATTATAACACTCACATTATAGTGCACTCACATTATAACACACTTGTATCTATATAAAATAAAAATTTATTTCTCTCATTCTCCCTCTCTCCCTCTATCTCCCTCTCTCCCCTTCTCCCTCTTCATAGACCTCTATATCTATATCTATATTTTCTTCTCTATCTCCCATCTCTCTCTCGCCCTATTTATCTTTCTCTCTACCCCTATCTCTCTTTCTCTCCCTCTTTATATCTATCTCTCCCTCCCTCCTCTATCTCTTTCTATTCCCATATTTCCCTATATTCTCCTCTTTCTCTCCCCCTCTTTCCATCTATATTTGTCTATCTCTACTTATCTTTTTCTCATCCTTTCACTCTTCCTATCTCTTAATATCTCTCTCTCTTTATATATTGCTCTCTCTTCCTCTCTCTCTCTCTCTCTCCATATCTTTATCTACCTCTATCTTCCTATGTCTATATCTTTCTACCATTCCCTCTCTATCTCTCATTGTCTCACTCTAAATATCTATCCCTCTCTATATATTGAGTTATGCCTCTCTCTTTCTCACCCTCTCCTCTCTCCCTTTCTAGACCTATATCTCTACCTCTCCCTCCATCACTCTTTATCTTCCCTCTCGATCCCTTTCTCTCTCTTTTCTCATACCTCTCTCATTTTCCCTCACTCCTTTCCCTCTTCCCCCATCTCCCTCCCTATCTCACTCTCTCCATCTCTATCTGTTTATCTCTAAAACTACCTTACCCCCACTCTCTAGATCTACCTCTCCCTCCGTCCCTCTATCCGTCTATCCCTCCGTGTGTGTGTGTGTGTCCCATATTCCCCTCTCTCCCTCCGTCTTTCTCATCCTCTCTTAATCTACCCCTCTCTCAATTTCTATTTTTTATATCTACTCTCTATCTCACCTCTCTCTATCTATCTCTCCCTCTCTCCCTTCCACCTTTCTCTCTCTCCCTCTCCCATGTATCTGTCCCTCTATTTCCCCCTCTCTATGCCTATCTCTCCCATGTATCTCTCCCTCTATCTCTCCCCATATCTCTTCACATATTTCCCCATATCTCCATTTGTCTATCTCTAGACTTATCTCCCCTCTCTTTCTCTCTAATTCTCTCTATCTCACCCTTTCTCTCTCTCCCCTCTCATCTCTCCCTCTCCATGCATCTCTCTTCATTTCCCTACATATATATCTTTATCTCCTCCCACTCTCTATCTATCCCGCTCTCTCCCTTCATCCACCCCTATATCTCACTCTATCCCACCCTTTATATCTATTTCACTTTATCTCACACTCTATTTCTCTTCCTCTTCATCTTCCCTTTGTCTCCATATTTGTAGTTTTTTATCTCTATCCCTCTCTATCTCTCCCTCTCTCCCTATTGGAATATTCAAATTAGATAAAAATATGAGTATGCTATAATGTGCTTGCATTTGTTAGAATTTAGAAAATAGTAAAAAGGCATGTGGATTTCATGATTTCAGACCCACATATTATGTTTTAACCTACAATTTGTGCTTTATTTGACATAAAAACACACTTTTCATGGTGTTGAAAAATATCAATCATTTTTTAATAATTCTATCATTTTTTCTTATTTTATCAATGTAGAAGAACTGAATTACATTTTTTCGATTGAATTTAATAGTACATTAACTAGTATTTTCATGTTTTAAAATTTTGAAATAATAATTATCATATTTTGTGATTGAATTTGATAATATAAAATTGATGTTTTTAATATATTGTACTAATTCTAGTAATTTGATATAGAATTGAACATAATAAGGAGGAAGTTGGTGAAAAACTCAAAATTTGGAGGAGTGTGAACCTAAAAATAAACTAGACAACATCGTGCAATTAAGAAATTAAATCCTAAAGTTCAAGGTACGTCATATTTTCCCTTGCCCCTTTCACATGACCCCTTCTAATTTCATATTTCATGTGCAACATATCCTATTGCTAATTCACTTCGTTTCAATCCACTTGTTATCCCTTCATTGTTCATATCCCTTCTCTTTCTAATATTTTTTATTTTTTTACTAATTTCATTAATTTTCATGGATTTTTATCATTCCAATCACTTAGGGAAGCTAATATCAATCAACAAAATAAATTTATATCCCAATTATAATACTTGAAGTGTGTTATCAACCCTACAAGTGGGCCTAGATCTTTGTGAAGTGTTGGTTTATTGAGTGTGCCTAATGATTCTACACACATTGTGACATACCAATGGCTCTCTTAGATGTGAGAGGCCCATCATTGACAACTAAGCTAATTGTGACCATTTGTGAAATACTAAGGGCCTACCAAAGTAACAAGTTTGAAAATTTATATGAAGTGACATGTATTTATTATAATGTCACCATATTTTTTATCATTATTTCTTAACATCTATTGATGCCCACCATATTGATTTGCATTTATCAAGCCAATAGTGTGACAACATGAAGTTGTTATATTAATAATATTCATAGACCATGAGATTCCACAATGTGGTCCTCTAATATTGAATCAATAACATAGTTGAACTCTTGATTAATTTTTACCTTTGTAGGGGTGGGACACACTAAAAAATTGGGTAAACAAGCTTTAACTAGTGGTAGAACTCTATACCCTAAATGTTTGAAAATACTCAAATTATTACACATACCATTGATTTGAAAGTCCTACAAAATTTAAAATTATAAACTTTCTCCACAAAGTTTATCTAGAACTTTTAAGTTTGTACCCCTAAATATTGTTAGATTTCCTCCAACCTCTTCAAGTCCACAACAAACCATATGAAATTTTATAACTCTCTAGATTATGTTTGCACCCATACAAAACTATAAGATTACACCTAACCTTCATAAGGCTACAAGAACTCTACATATAGAACTATAAAATTATAAAGTAGGTTTGTGTCCTTGTAAACTAAAATATTTCCTTTGACCTCTAAAATATTGATGACCTACATATATAGGACATTAGATTTCATAAATAGGTTTGTAACTATAAATTTATTTAAGTCTAGAACTAGAAGTTCATAATAATGAAAAAAAGGACATAAACTTCGCATTTTATGTATTATAAAAAATAAATTGGGACAATCATTTGAGAGCATATAGGATCTTTATTTTCTAAATGATCAAATCTAAAATATGTTAAAGGATATATAAAAATCCAATATCAAAGTTCATCAACTTGAATCTCTAAGATAATAAAATAATTGTATTCTCTCCAAGATTATCTAAAGGATCCATGGAAAACAATGGTGGTTCAACACCACCCAACCATGTGAAACCTTTAGGTGCATCTATTTTAAATAGGAGGTAACTAATTATTAGTTTTAAAACAAAAAAGGGATGGTTGAACACACACATACTAAACAAATAAATAGATTTTCTAAGAAGATATACATGAGGGAGACACAATAAATAACTAATGTATACACATGCTAATTACATCAATACATGGAATACCACATATGCACACATGAGTATATTATGATAATATTATTTCATGAACTTGTTACTAACATAATACATGGAGCACTAGGTAATTATATACAAGGGCCTTCCAACACCATCAATAAATGCCTATGGGATATAACAAAATAAGTATACAATACATATGAGAGTGGAATGAACGCACCAATTAATTGTCTACTATGGAATCACATACACAAATTGGATTTACAATATAATTTACAAAGAAAGGGGATATGGTTTTCATATGATATATAAATTTAATGTCATCATAGGTATAGAAAACCACATGGAGGTTGAGGAGTATGCGTGCATACCATGGGTATCCTCAATAATAATTGTAGATTTGTATAATATCCTTGCCAATAATTCCACATATCTAATTGGGAATTCATAAGTCTCTTGGATAACTCTTATTATTTTTTAATTGTGTAATTAATAGTCTATTTAATTAATTCTTACCTCAATCTCTCATTTCCTCATCATATCTTACCATACAAGTGAATGGATGTGAGATTCCACTCCATCCTAGCCTAGAGTCCTCACATCCTATGGCCATAGTCATTTGCACACAAAATAACAAGGCATAATAATCAATATGTAGTTGTGTCTTGCACACATGCCCTATTTTTTTACTTAAAAAAGTGGGAACCCCCTTTCTTTATCATGCAATTTGTCACATAAACATATCTAATGTGAAGTGTATTTAAAATGCATCTTTAAAGATTAAAAAAAATTAATTATGAAATCTTCACTATTCAAACATTTAAAATACATAGATTGATTCCTATCCAATCACAATATTAATTTTTTTAATAAACCCTAATATAGAGAAATTTACAACCTGCAAGAAATTCATGGATAATCTATAAAAAAATAAGTTTGTAGAGAACATGGATAAGAATAAAGAAAAATTAAAGGAGAAATGGGGGATTCTTAAAGTAGAAGCAAAGCTAAAGGAACAAAGCACCTCGACTTCATGAAGATTGAGAAGACACCAAGTAGGAGCATTGCCAACTACATTTGCATAATTAGGAGAACAAGAAGAGAAGAGTATCTAGTCAAAATAAAATTTCCTATGACACCCATACAAAGTGAAATGTTTGAAGTATAAGCCACCAAATCCCTTTTGTAAATGAGTGCAAAAAGGAAAAAAAAAGTGATAGAAGAAACAAATAAGAAAGAAGGAAAAACAACCTTCTGTGGATGAGGTAAAAGGAGAATAGACAAAGGAAGAAGTACAAATTGAGGATACACTAGATGTTAATACTCTTTTTACAACATTATTTAGAGAAAGGCTACTACATGACAAAACAAAATTGTATGTAGAAATGGGAGCCATCAATAGGAAAATTATAGAGGAATCCATCACCAAATACATGGTTTCTTCTATGAAGACACTAGATGAGATGGTGGCACAATTACCTTAACAATTGGCATCAATACTAAGGAGGAAGAGAGAAAGATCCACATAGGAGGAGGAGAAGATAAAAGAAGAAGCTTCAACATAAATCACTCCCCCAACTATTGTGGAAAAAAAAGAAAAGCTAATGCAATTTTAGGCTAGGGAGCTCCATTCAAAGAACAAGGTGGACAAGTTGATCTTTTGTGATCCTCAAATTAGCAAGAAGATTCAAGAGGAAATAATAGAACCTATCAAAATGGCATATGTAGAGGTTAAGGAAAAGGAAGACAAAGATTAAAAACTCCCATCCTCTCCCTTTGAAGAAATTAGTTAGTTTGTCGGCCAATATTTTCCCTTCACATCTCCTCCATCATTGAAGAAGCCCTCCTCTTCCATCGTAAAATCTCTTATGAAGTCCATCAAGGAACTTTTGGATTAAAAAAAGAAAATACAATACTAGCATCCCCATAGATATTACAATTACCATTGGTTGGATATCAAGTTGATATATCTAGCATATATCTCATCCAAAAATTTCAACTTGGAGATATCCTCCATCAGAAAACTAGGGATGATATCCTCAAACAACATGATATCCATGGAAATTCTTTCTGATAAACCTATGGTCAATAAGGAGTCGGCGCCTAGTGCCCCTGCATCTGGAAGATTTGGGAATGCCCCTAATGATTCCCCTAATCAAGATGAAATTAATTCTGCACTGAATAAGCTCAAGCCTAAGGATATTGTGAGTGTGGCGAAAAAAAGTACGGATGGCCTTTTCACTATTCTCAAGTGGACCCAGAAGGAAGTCAGTGAGTTGAAAGGCAGTAATAGAGATCTCAGCGACAGAATCATGGATTTAGAGTAGAAGATTAGCTAGAGTCGTAAAGAGGACGAGGGACAGGAAACCCCCTTACCAAGGAAAAGATAGCATTCGCAGGAGGAAAGATTGACTAGGATCGAGTGTAGTATATCCAAGATAAGCCAAAATATTAGGGCCACTATGGCGAATAATCACAAAATTGCCAGGCATAATACCATTATCATCAATGCAATGGTGGAAAAGCTTGAAAAGAATCAAAAGGGTTCGCTGGTCATGGATTTGGGTGCGGACAGAGGTTGCAGCAGATCTGCTGGTGAAGGGATTTCAACTCGCACCCAAGCCAACACGAAGAGGAAGACCCTAATTTCTTCACATATGGCTCATGTCCTCAAGTAGGGGTTACAGGATATGAAGGATGTTGAAAAGGAGGCTGAAGAGTTGATGAACACCTTGGAGTAGTGCGGTGGTGTTTGTTTCTGGTTTTTTGGGCAGTCCTTTTTTTGGACCTTGTTGTCTTTTTGTGCTGTCGTTTCCTTTTTGGGACAGCAGTTTGTTTGTTTGGACTTATTTTTCTCTATCTTTTGTTGTTTAACTCTGTGGTTTTAGGTCCCTGTAAAACCTATTTTTTCCTTTTCAAAAACATGTGGACAATATAGAGAAATTAGAGGGAATTATAAGTGATATTCATAATAAGTTTCCATTTATCCAAGGAGATTCATCTTATCCATTATGACTATTAATCAAAATTTTGGTAGATTCCTTGATAAAGGATATGCAAAAAAAATCCACCCTCCAACAAACTTTCAGTGCATAACTCATCGAGGAAAAAATGTTTGAAGAAATGAAGAAATGTGCAATTGCTCACACTATGTCAGAATCTAACATTAAAAACTTGAAGAACATTGAAAGTGATAGATCAATATACTTTATCATTTTTATCTACAATGGCCCAACCTAAAAAAAAAACTCAACTTGGCCAAATAGAGAAAATAGAATAAATTATCCAAGTGGGGAATATATACAATTCTCTACATGATATTGATGGAAAGACAAGAGCACAATTAGAAACACTTCATGTCTAGCTACAATAGGTGCAGAACCAATGGTAGAAATCAAATGTAAATTTAAATAGTTGAGGGAAGTAGTAAGCTTGTGGTTGGAAGATGTAATAGGTCTCATATCAGATGCATAAAAATTGTCTCAACAAATTTAAATTTCCACCACCAAGTGTTGAAAAAAAAGAAGATTATCACTCATATAATGTATAGAATCACCTCCTCCAACAAGCTAAAATTCAATAGGATAACACTATTTTCCACCTTAAAGGAAATATACACGAACATTCTCCTAGTCAAGTAATTCAATTTGCATGTCTCGAGGACAAGGCATAGTTTTTTAAAAAAGGATGACATTGGTAGGGTAAGTGGCAAAGTAGTGGTCCAAAATAATAATAGATCCTATCATGAACCATCACAGAGTATGGGGATCTTAAGAGTGACTAGAAATTATACATTTTGTAAGGGATACATCACAATACAAAGATACATGAATAAAATAAGAAATTTGATATAAAATACCCAATATGTATGAGATATAATATAGCTGAATGCAAAAAAGATTGAATTTATCAATAAAAAAAAGTGAATATCTTGTATAATGAGTTATATATTATGTGATGTATATTGTTCATGATTCATACTAATGTATTAAGTATAAATAATGGATCCTAAACCAAGCTCTAATCCTTCTAGTATTTCCACTTCTAAGATATAAAAACAACACATATAGAATACTTGGGGCTCTAATATATGATCCCAAATTTTATTTCTAAAAATCCTCTTTAATTTTCTTTTTGATTTTGTCTAGAACCAACCCCTAAGTATTTTTTATGTCCATAGCTCATTTCACATTTACCAAAAGAGTCGATGGATTTATGATTTGTATTATTGGCTTCCTTTAGGAATTCAAAGTCTGCAAAGATATCCTCAGAGGAGAATCTAGTTGAGGTATTTTTGTCAATAAAAGTCTCCTTGGTAGGGACATTAGAGTTTTCCACATTAGGTATTTTTTTGAAATTAAGGTTTGTTAATTTTGGACAATTTTTTTTTTTGGTGCCCTTCAAATTTATAAAGAAAATAAGCTTTAATACCACCCAGAATCTCAATCTTACAAAAAGTGACCTACCACCCGAGTTAACTCCAATTTGGTCAATATCATTCTATAAAATGAGATATGGATGCCTAAATTTTTAGGCCACATGTTTAGAATCCACTGATTGAAAATTTTTCTAGTAAGGAGATTATCTTTTT
>VDFB02013232.1:0-20011 GCA_007258455.2 Sequoia sempervirens | reverse complement strand
GAGATATTTTATCCTTAATTAAAGGCAGGTCGGCCTACATATTGCAATTAATATTTTATATTTTTCATCTCTAAGGGAGCCGACCTAGTTGAGAAATCACCTAGTTTTGTATATATACAAGGGGGTGATCATCCATTTACACATCACAACCATTTCAATCCAATTTGCACTTTCAAGAAGAAGTTCACGCTAGCAGCAGATCGATCTCAAGGAGAATCACATTCATTTGTATCTTTGCACCAAGGAGAGGTGCTGTTGTTCATTGTATTAATTCGGCCTTGTGTGTAAGGCCTGACTTGTAAGCAGATTTTTGCACTTATATTCTAATATATGAGAGATCATTTTGTTGGGTTTTTCTCCCTCGAGTAGGAGGGTTTTCCTAGGGTATCTTGTTGTGTTCATCATTTTCTGTGTTGTATTTCTGCTTATTGCATTTCTGATCCTAAAACTAACATGGTATCAGAGCCAGGTTTAAGAAAAGATCCGATCAGAATTGTTAAGTAGTCTGAAGGAGATATGGTCTGGGCAAAGCTATGGATGGTTTCTCGAATCAGACCTAGTGCCTTTTGAGCAAAATTATGTGGAGGAATCGAAGCAGTCAATGCAACGGGGTTTTACCAAGGCTGTTGAGGAGGCTGTGGATGAGATAAGTACGTGAGCAGCAGTGGGAATTGAATGTGGTGTCAGGAGCAGCTTGTTCTCGGTTGCAAAATAGCCGTCTATCAAAATACCAAGAAGCCGTTTACATTATCAATCAATTGACTTGTCTTTTAAAAGAGTCAATTGGATTTGAGAAATCCGATAGCAACACATTTCCCTGTTACCGTTTTAACAAAGATGAGGGAGTCCTTGACAGAGAGCTGAAGATATTATTTAAGGAGGATCTAAGAAAAATAAAGGTTGCTATCTCTCATATTGGAGTACCGTGAAAATATGGTTTAAGCTTCATTTTGAGCCACGATTCTGTTGAAACAGGCACCAGCGAACACTTAGAAGTCATCTCATTAACAAAGGACGGAGAAATTAAGGCATCCGATGTGCTTTGAATGAAAATCAAAGCTATAGAATTAACGAATTCCCATACTAAAGGAGCTGACGGGAATATTTGGACATGAAATGTCACAGTTAGAAGTCTTTAACGCATTGCTTCAAGTTTCCGACATTGTTTCAGGCTCAAGAATTGAAGACCAGGAAATTCTTCTTGGGACTGTCGTTACAATGATCCTAATATTCTTGGTAATTCCTATCGGGCCATTTCCTTATAGCAAAGAAGGATATCGTGGCACTTTGAGAAAGCAATAAATAATTGCATTGTTAGTGCGAGAATTGAAGGCTGTCGCTTAAACATAAGGAGTCGAGCAAATTTTAGAGAGCCGTCGATATTCACTTCAGAAAGAAATCGTGAATTTCTTAGGAGGCGTGATGATATCGTTTTGATTTGAGCCGCTAGCATAAAGTGGAGGAGCCGTGTGTAATTCAACCGCTGAGGTTTATCCTGCCACCTGTTGTAATAGGTGTCGTTTCTTTCCATCATTGCATCAGCTGCTCATATTCTTGGAAATTTAATGAATTAATGTTTCTTGGAGTTGGGAGAGGTGAGTAATGTATACATCACATATCACGAACAAGTCTTTGAATTTATCTGAGTCATGACAAGGGATCATTAAAGAAGTGAAGTGGCTTACTCAAACCACCAGCTTGGTTTATATTACTAAATGAATTAGATTCGATGCCTTATGAAGTCATGGACTCTTATGAAGGCGTGGGAATGAAACTAAAAGTCATCGTAGTTTTTGAGAGGAAGTTTAAATTAGTCTCTTAATTGTATTGTGGCGGATAGAAGGGATAAGGAATAGTTGACACAATCTCTACCAATAATACTGGATATTTAATTCTAGGCTGCCGCACCAATAAGGACAGAGCCGTGCCATTTGTGGAGTGGATAAAAGTCACCTATATCTACTGTACAATAGTAAAGAACAAATCTGGGCTTTGCAGTGGAGGTGGCAAAGATAAGACATAGCTACAGTTCTAGCTCAATGGTGTACCAACATAAAGAGACAAGTATTTTTATGCTTGTACCTTGATAATTCATGCAATTGGGAATAGTGAATCTGTATGCTTCTAGCATTGGTATTTCTCTTTGGGATAATTTAATTCTATGAACTATTATTAATCTCTCTAAAATGCTTCTAGGACGGATCGAGGAGCAAAAGAATGATGAGAGATTGCATAAGGAATTCAAGGGAGGAAGAGTTTGATGCATCTTGTGAGGAAGTCAGGCAGGCTGAAGAAATGAACACACGTGGAGACATAGCTTGCAGCCTTGGGACTGAGTTGGTGGCACATAACTCTCATGATTCTTCACTGAAGACATCTCTCGAGGGCACAAGGTTGGGTCAGGCTTGGATGGAGAATTTGCATCAGCAAAGAAGATTGAGAGAAATGAAGACACTAAACCTATTCAGATTATCATTGTGATCAGCTACCTCGAAGAGAAGGAAATGACATTCAGAGGGAGTCTGACAAACCAACAAAGGCAATCTTGGACGAGGAGGTCAGAAGGTTGATGTGAGTACTTGGAGCTTTAGAGGGAGTCACATCATCATGAAGATTTGTTGTAGTGTATATTTCTTTGAGACGGAGAAATATGAGGTGAAAGCCCTTGTAGTGTATATTTCTCTGAGACGAAGAAATATGAGGTGAAAGCCCTTGTAGTGTTTATTTCTTTGAGACGGAGAAATATGAGGTGTGAGCCCTTGTTCATCTCTGAGATGAGACGTCATGTTGAGAGACTCAATGACGACATCATGGATTGTGGAAAACTCATACCAACTATAGACTCCATGACGACATCACGTTGAGAGACTTCGTGATGGACCCTTGTACTTGTGTTTCTTTCCACACATGGGAGTAGCCATGGTGGACGTCATATTGAGAGACTCCATGACGACATCATGTTGAGAGACTCCGTGATGGATGCTTGTACATGTGTTTATTTCCACACATGGGAGTAGCCATGGTGGATGTCATGTTGAGAGACTCCATGACAACATCACGTTGAGAGACTCCGTGATGAACTACTTTCCACAAATGGGTATAGCCATTGTGGGCGTCATGTTGAGAGATTCCATGACGAGGATATCTGGAAAATATCTCCCTAGCTAAGAGGGAGTGTTAGTGTTTGGTAGCTTCAGGAGATATTTTCTCCTTAATTAACGGCAGGTCGGCCTACATATTGCAATTAATATTTTATATATTTCATCTCTAAGGGAGCCGACCTAGTTGAGACGTCACCTAGTTTTGTATATATACAAGGTGGTGATCATCTATTTACACATCACAATTATTTCAATCGAATTTGCACTTTCAAGAAGAAGTTCGCACTAGCAGCAGCAGATCATCATTTTGTAGCAGCAGATCGATCTCAAGGAGAATCACATTCATTTGTATCTTTGCACCAAGGAGAGGTGCTGTTATTCATTGTATTAATTCGGCCTTGTGTAAGGCCTGACTTGTAAGCAGATTTCTGCACTTATATTCTAATATATGAGAGATCATTTTGCTGGGTTTTTCTCCCTCGAGTAGGAGGGTTTTCCCAGGGTATCTTGTTGTGTTCATTGTTCTCTATGTGTTGTATTTCTGCTTATTGCATTTCTGATCCTAAAACTAACAAAATTCACTTCAAAAAACCTATTGTGATGATGTAAATATTTTATTGCCTAGTGCATTGTACTATAGAGATGAAGTAGTATGTGGTGTCACCTAAATTATGATCGAATCAATAAGGTCCTAGATGTTATACCTCAATCCAAAGCATCTATCTAGCAGGAGGGTGGTCATGCACATAATGGCAATCACAACAAGCATATGCATCATATCCCTTAGGCAAGGGTTGTGTAGGATCAACTAGTCTCACAAGGGTAATGTAAACAATCTTGCATGTAATATATGTTGCAACATAGCGGGCATCTTGTAATCTAGTGAACTATCAGCTAGGATGTTGTCTCAATGAAGGAGGTATTATAGAAGTAGTTTAGACCTGTGTATCCTTGGTTTTAATAGCCTTAAAAAATCCTTCCTTCGGTTGAAACCTCAAAGCATAAGATGTAGAATGCGTGGGAGTATCATGAGAATTATATGTCAACACCTTCATATCCAATAAATGAGCCTCACAATCACTAACATTAGTACACAATTGCACCTATAGGTGGAATCAGGCCCCTGTAGCCTATCTCAGTTTTTGTCAACTCCAGATTGCTTGACCATGGCAACAATGAATATATTGTTGCAAAATACCTCATTAAAGATCAGTGTAAAGGTGCTTATGGCTATATTTTTTTTCTTCACCTTGTGGGACTGGATTGACAGTGCCAACACGTTAGGGTGGGCTAGTGAATGCTAGTAGAGGCCTCATTTCATACCTCAGGTCTTTTGATCCTTTTGAGCTACATTGCACTAAAAGAGTATCTTAAGAGCCCTAAGAGCAAAAATTTGTTGAACTTTGATATAATAATTCTCAAAATCTATGGCAACTAGGAATGTCTCGTTTGTATCTACAGTTGGATGTGAGGTCCCTCTACAACAACATATCTTGGTTTCTGTCAACTTGACTGTGCCAACAAGGAATGCATTCTTGCAAAATGTCTCATTTGAGAGCAGTGTAAATGTATCAATAGCCAATTTTTTTCTTGTGCACATCTTGGGACCAAATTGGTTGGGCTAGCATGTCGGGGTGGGTTGATGAATGCTACTGGAGGCTTTGTTTCATTTCCTAGGTTTCTTGATTTTTCCAGGCTACATTACCTGAAAGTCTCTTAAGAGTTCTGAGAGCAAAATCTTGTCAAATTTTGACTCAGTGAGTCTCAGAATCCATGGCACCTAGGAATGTCTTTCTTGAACCTATAGGTGGATGTTAGGTCTGTATACATAGCCTATTTTGGTTTTTGTCATCTTCAGACCATTTGATTGTGCCAACAAGGAATGCATTCTTGCAAAATGCCTCATTTGAGAGCAGTGCAAAGGTTTTATTGGTCATATTTTTTCTTTTGCATCTTGTGGGGATGAACTAACAATGCTAGCACATGGGGGCAGGCTGGTGAATGCTAGTGAAGGCCTCATTTCGTTCCCCAGGCCTCCCAATCCTTTCGGACTACATTGCATCGTGGGAGTCTCTTAAGAGCCCTAAGATAAAAAAGTTGTTGAACTTGACTTTAACAATTCTCAGAATTTGTGGCACCCAAACATGTCTCTGATATCATTGTTGAGAAATTTCATATGGAATAGGGGCATTATTGAAACCTCAAGAAATCATAAACATAAAGTCATAAATTTCATCCACAAGATCCACAAGGGCTGTGTTATAGCTGGAACTTTTGGAACAAGAATGAAGATTGGGTTAAATAGTTTGTGTGGTGTCAACTATCTAGGACAAATTATTTATGTCTTGAGTCTTTGCTTGTAGATTCAAACAGGTTCTTTGTTGTGTTTTGCATGACTAGAATATGTACTCCTGTAGCTTTTGGATAGATTGAGGAAACAAAACCATGGATAAATTTGAAAGTTATATCATTAAATCAATATGCTCAAGGAACTTTTTTTCTCCTCTAGCTTCCTTTTGTCTTGATAATGGATCACAGAGTGTGATCTGAAATGTTGATATCATTAATTTAAAAAGAAATGGAATGAACACTTTCTACTAACCAGGTGTAATTAACTGTCAAAAAAAAATAAAAAAGGTTTTTGGGCAGATTTCAAGTGGTATGTGAGGATACTACAGAATCTTATCCTGCACTCTATCAATTCTATATACTAGGAAATTTAAATCTTTTATTTTTGTTAGATCATGGAATATACATTTTGGATTCTTGAAAATTATGGCCTTACCTAGCGCTTTGGTTTGATGCACAGATCATGTTGGACATGGCATGTCCAAGTCTTTTATGGAAGGTGCTTCCTACCCTGCAACTCCAGATTGGGATATTGAAAGGCCATTTCTGACAGGTCAAATTTATCTGGTACCATGCGTAATTCCATATTAACCAATTGACAAATTGTTTAATTATGTTTCACAACATTGTATTAGTTTTCTAATATATCAATAAATTTTGCTAATCTCATGTCCTTTTGTGTAAAAGGATATCAAAGTAACTGGACAGCGCACAGGGAGTAAAAGTAGCAGTATTGATACATTCAAGTAAGTTCTACCGTTTGAACTTTAATTTTCTATTTATGCCTTTTTTTTGTTATTTCTTTTTTTAATAACTCAGGGGTATCCCCGCGACTCAAGCCTAGCAGGTTCGCTTTATGGGGCGAGCTTGAGGCGAGACTAGTCCCCTGGGGCCACATGGTAACCAGCACAGTCCCCAAGTGTGCGTGGCGGGGTAATATACGGGCCAGGGAGTCGAACCCGAGACCTCGGGGAGCAAAATTTTCTATTTATATTAATACTAATAGCATTCATAGGTAGTGGGCCCAGTCCATCTATTTTTTTGTGTAAAGTGGCTCTCAATTTTTTGGGGTTTTGGGCCAACTGAAATATCTCGAACCAATTTTTTCAATTTTTCAATTATAATAAGCAATGCAACACACATCCGTTAGGGTTAGCACATAAACCAAAACGATGCGAAATTCAACTCTAACCAAGAATGTGCCGGATGATGATGAGCATATGGTCATAGGATCTCAATGCAATGCTGAATAAAGAACTCTAACCAAGAATGCGCCGGTTGCCGACGAGCATATGGTCAGAGGATCCCTATCATCTATTATGCTGAAAGTAGACTCAACACCCAGAATGTGCTTTCAAACCCGGATGGGAATGGAGCTACCATACGGCGGAGATATTAAGTATTACAATTCAAATTCAAGTAAATAGGCGGCAAGCCAGCCTCTTCCACTTATTCAGTGGGCAATTACAAACATGATAAGCAAAATTGAGAGAAATGCTGACAGTACTACTGTTCAGCTTACAATGAGAAGTAGAATGCCTACAAGATCAAGGATTAAAGCTCTACAAGTTGCTGCAATAGTAAAGATGTCATCCACTAGGTCAAATATGAATTCCTAACACCTGTCCTTCACTAATATGCAATTTTCCCAAGTCTGATATGACAGACCTGCAACATGAATTACAGAACCAGCAATACATAAACTCAATGAAAAGCTCACAACTCACTCATTTCTCACTCAAATTACATGAGAACTGATGCAAAGTACTCTTATAATGAAGGTGCCCAAGATGACAACAAAAAACAGACCCAAAATGCTGATATTTATTTTTGGCACGAATTCCAATGGAACCCCAAAAGATGACAGCTGCAAGAAGGGGCGACTTTGACTTATAAAATAGAAAACTTCATAAAAAAATCTCAAACTTCACAAAGAGGGGCGCCCTTGCCTAGCAAATGCAATGACACAATACCTAGAATGAGATTATTTTTATTTTTTGATTTATGAGTGAAACTACAGATTCAGCCCTGTTATCAGCAACTCCAGAAAATGACATAAAATGCAATAAACAGAACTTCTAATGACAAAACAGCACTACAATGCAAACCTCATTTAAAATCAATAATGTTTTATTTTATAAAATAACCCCTTGTCCTAGTAATATGACTTATTTCTCCAAGATGTTCCCCTTAAGTCAAAAATCAGAATTACCCAATGAACTGCTAGAAGAGGAAAGTTGATTCAGCTGGTGCTGACAGGACCACTGCTAAATATAGAATTTACTAAAATAGTAAATTCGGAAAGTTGCTCGGATCAAAGTGCATGCGACACCATTGCGAAGCTTTCTGAAAACCCAGAAAGAATCCGCAATCCGCAATCCCCGACTCCAAGTTGTAGCCGTCATAACTTACTAAAAATAGTAAGTCCGGAAAAGTTGCCCGACGCAGTTGCAAGTCATACCTCGACGAAGCTCTCTGAAAACCCAGAAGGAATCCGGAATCCGAACAACCAAACTCCAACAAGCAAAACCCTAAATCTTCAAGAGAACCCAACAAACAACCGGAAACCCTAATTCTGCCACTGACTAGCCGACAGCACACTGGGAATAGGCTACCAATCACTGAAAAGTGAAGTGCTAAAAACGGGGACATTACACCAACCCACCTTTTAGGTAGTGCGTCCACCACTCCACCTGTTGGTCAATGTGACTAGATTCAATGTATCTAGGTTATTTGCAGGATTTTGGAAGGTCTATAAAAAAAATTAGTATCTCACATGCATAAACAGAATGAGTCAATAACAGAAAGTGCTTATTGATAGGGCCTTGGGTGTGTTATTGTGTTTTGGATGGAATTTTTGCACAAGTCTATAGCAGCTGTGTTCTCTGCTAAGGGCAGCATTTACACTGCCTTGGATATTGGGCTTATGTTGGTGTCGATACCTTTTTAGAGAAGTTTTCTTCTATCATATATATTATCTCTTATATTTTAGGTAGCATTACAGTTACAATTTTGAGTTTTCTTTTCAGAATATTCACATAATTTCTGGCAGTTTGAATTTTCAGTTAAATAACAGATTTGAGACAGTTATCAATTTAGAATTTATTTCAATCTCAGATTTGTACTGTTGTCTCTCTTTTTTTTTTGGTTAGTTAAAGCTTCCAGTTATATTTTCAGTTTTGCTACGGGAGCTTCCCTAGTGGCCAGTTCAGCTTGTTCCTCAAAGGCCCCAACCAATCTTTTATTGTAATGTTGGAGAGTGTAATATTGGTTTGAACCTCTTACCTATGGGTCCCACTGGGTTTTGGTCACCAAACTGTGGCCTTAGGACAACCTTCTCGCTTATTATGGTACCTTGTACACAGTATGGGGCCTACATGTGTTTAGTAAGACCACTTTCATTAAATGCTCTATATGTGTAAGGTTATCATTAAGATTAGACCCAAATATACTATTAAGTTAACATTACTCATTTAGGACACTTAATGAGAGTGGTCTTACTAACACATTTAGGCCCCATACTAGGTACAAAAATATGACAATAAGAGAGTATAGCCCAAAGGTATACCACATGTTGATAACTCTATAGGGTGCACAAGGAAGAGTTTCAAGTCAAGATTACAATAGTCAACAGAAGATAGGTTTAAAACTGAAACTAGTGTTCATATGACACGCAACAATCACTAAATAGTATATATGAAGTTATGAATTTGTAATATGTTGAATTTTCTTGAGATAAAGATCTCTTATCATGGTGTGAACAACATGCTATTATACGCCAATTTATTAAAATGCTTTTAAATGCTAATTCTATGAATCTGTATTTGTTTACCTGTGTTTTATGCAATTTTCTTATGTTTCTTTTTCTTTATCTTTCTAGAAATGGGGATATTAACAGAGCCATTGGAATATTTGCTCCATCAGTTCAGGTAATGTTTTTTTTCTCTTGAGTTGAAATATGAAATATCCTATGGCTCAAGTTGAAGTGAAAATACAACTGCATTTCCTATGTTTTTTAATTTTGCAAAGCTGTAGTAGTCATGTAAGGAATATATAAATTTTTACATCTTTTATGAGCCTAACTGAAAACATGCTATAGCTGTCCAAACCTTACAAAATCTGAAGCTTAAATTGCACAGAAATATGAAACGGATGGGAACTGACACAATGAAAGAAGTCTAGGACTACAATACTATAATGTTGGAACTGATATAATTCCGAGGGTCTTTGTTATAAAGGTGGAATCTAAAACAAGTATAAACTACAATCTGAAACTTCAGAACTGAAATAACTTACTGAAAATAGTAGCTTGTTTTGTGGTTGGAATATTGTTGGAAATAGAAGAAAACAATAAAAAACAGAAAATAGATATACTTTTCTAAATCAGGCTGATGCCAGGGCAATATGGTCCTCAACCAAACACAGTATTCAGACCTGGGAAAAGAGCTTCTTTGTACCAAAAATGTTCTTCTCCTCTCTCTGAGAGCCTTTTTATAACATCTTCTCTACTTCAACGCTTTTGCCTTGTGCGTGTGGAATAGAGTTGTTGTCTTGTGAAAAGTACATCTAATAAACCCTAAACCAAGTGGATCCACAAAGATTGGGCCCATAGACTCTCACAATTAATAATAGAGCATAGAGGATCCATTCAACCGGTCTCTTAGAGCCACATACCAATCTAATTTAATTAGATAAAAGGGTGGATTGATCCTGTTATCCCTTCTTCCTTACAGCTATGGGAAATAGACAATTTGTTTATCCTTTCTCTCAGATATCATCTAATCATTTGAAGAGTTGAACTAGTAGTTTATTATAGAATAGGATATAAGTTGCCAGTTTTGGTACGGGTTCAAATACAGGTACAGGTACGGGTATAGCAGTATGACAATTTTTTTTCCTCTGGTGTTTCTTGCCCGCTTGGTACTTGGTTTTTGTCCTTATTGGGTTGTATGGTTATTAATTGTTGGTCATACGATCATTGATTGCCAGGAGTACGCCTTCGACTAGTGTCACGTTCCTCCTCCTGCTTGCTCCTTTCCTTGCACTATTGTAGTATTTGTTGTCTTCGGTGTTCTTGGTCACTCTCCGCCTAAAGATCTTGCAGTATGATGTAATGATGTGCGAGCAACCTTGGTAATCGGTTGAGGAGATGGTTGACCTTTGGGTTGACGTGTAGTGTGTCCGAAATGACCGACTGAGGGATCTCTCTCCTGAGAGCCTCCCTTTGTACATAATCTCTCAACGAGATATCCCAAAGGTTGACAAGGTCCTATTTCAATTCGTCTTCTCTTTCCTCGCTTGCTTGTATTGGTTCTTCGGTCGGTTGACCCACCACGACGCCATTCTACCGTTGCATGGTTTTCCCAAGTTCACTTAGGCAATGGCGCCAAATGTTTACTTGCTGGGATAACTTTAACGTACCATGAGAGTAAACGGATGAAACTTACAGAACATAGAACATTTACAAAAATCATTCACCAACACATAGTGCACATAATAGGTGTTGCATTTATTCATCAATTAACAACAAGCACAATAGCTTAATGTCACCAACATAATAGCATAGATATATCATCATGTCCCGATTACAATAAACCCAAGTACATATAGTCGCTAGCAGTGGTTGAGAAACCAACTGTCGCGATGCTTTGTTATGACTAATCCAACTAGTTGGGGACTTAGTTTCCCGAAACATGTAACATAAAGTGTATGAAATATTTGCTATCTAACTATAGTTTTATTTAATTACAACTAACTACGGCCGACTATGGCCGACTATGACCGACTATGGTCGACTACGACCAACTACGGCCGACTATGACTGAATACAAACTGACTGGTCTATGGTGTGCATACTGTGACACTGCTAAAACAAGGCTCTCTAATAGTGAAGTGAAATTGTGGAAATCTTGACATTAAACAGTTGAGAGATATTTTGCTTGTGAAATGAGTCAGCCTTGCTTGAATCAAATTGTCCAGTGCATGTTATATAACTTCTGTGGACACTTGATAACAATGGAAATCTGGGGTATTGTGATTTGTGGCATTTGGCACAAATATATATTATGTTGACAGTATGATTGCTTATGACAATCCTTGTGATGGACTTACCGATGCATTGTTCCACCAAGTATATTTGATCCACATCATGTGTTTCAGATTTTATTTTCAGGAGACTTGTTAATGAAGCAAAAAATGTTCGAACATTTCCACAAAATTTGCTATTTTGAAAGGTAGAGTGGATTACATGAGCTAGGTGTTGGAGAGGAGGTGTCAGTGATAAGCAATGAGGATTGCAGGCTTTCCAACCAAATAAATGGACTGAATCTGATTGCACTATAGAATATGAGAATTTGAGTGCTGGATGTAGGAATTCTACAGGTGAAAAGAATTTTCCATGCTGGGATTCGTCTTTGTACATATTGCTTTGAGACCTATGATGTTTAGCATAGTTTTAGTTCTCATAAGCTTCCTTTCTGCCATTTATCCATTTGCACTGGCTACACCTGATCCTTTATTAAGTTCCCAAAGTACAATTTTCTAAAGCAATGCTGCAGAAAGATAATAATATATCTGTTAGAAAAGGAACTGTATGTGATAACAATATATCCTCCAAGATGGTACTCGAGCATAAAATATGTAATGCTGTGTTACAAATGTGACCCAAAATATTGATTTCCTTTTCTCATACAATTTTTCTCAGAATCTCCTTTTTAAAAGTATTATGGACTGTGGAAACTTAATATCATTAACTTCATAGTTGTCTGACAACACATCTTCAGAAAGCAATAAACATACTGGCTGGTCCTATTCAGTATGTTGCAGTATTTATACCTTCGGCTCTATTAATAATATTTGAGTTCACCAAGGCAATAGCAAACACCACCAAAATATTCACTTTTCCAAAGGGATAGAAGTTAGCTTGTAGGATGGAGAACACTTCATTTGTATATAAGGTGTGGTTGGGAAATGTTGTCATTGTCTTCATTTCCAAGAAATACATTGTAATGGTAACAACTTTTCAGCCTTTGAAGGATTCTTAAGTGCAGACAATCCTTTGACATTGGTAAGTACAGGATAAATAGATCTAATTTGAAGTTGTGTCATAGAGTTCAATCATGCTTTATTCATTTTCTTTGAGTTCGAAACTTCACCTATGGTTTTGAATCTTTTGATAATGAGTGCTTTCTTCTCAAGCTTCTGACTTTCCTGAAAAGGCTCCAAATCGGAGGTTGTGAAGATTTTTTTTGTGTAAACTCAGCTATAAGTAACTGCATTGTGTTTGTTACAAAACAGAATGATCAGATATTTCAAATTAAGCAAAGTTGCAAACTAGTGTCTCTACCCCTAACCCTGATTATGTGAAGCATATTCTTACTGGTTAATATAATGGAATTGATTATAAATCTAGTTTATACTAACTTTGTCAGGTGTAAAAAGAGGAGATATCAGAATATGAGTATATTACTTTTCTTATTACTATGTAAGAATGCAAGTATGATATAGTACACTGCTTGTTGATTTTGTGATGTGATAATCGTGTTGTTTGATTTCTTGCCCATCATTGAATAAAATATAAAATTAATAGCCTCTAGTGCTCATTGCAAATTGAATATTGAATGAGGCTGCAGGAACTCTTGGTAATTGATGATTTGCTGTTTACAATGATCGGTATTGAAGGGATGTACATTTGGATGAAAAGAGGAAGGGCAAAGGATAGTGGTATCGTGTTTCAAGTTGATGCATCTATGGATTTAGCACTACAGGTCAGGAGGAAGGGTATTCTTTGCATTTAGTTATCAGGAAGCCTCTTTATTTTGTAACCTCTGTTGAATGATAGGGAAGTATTTGCACTATATTCAGGAATTAGCCAAGCGAATACTACCTTTGTGTGAAAACTATACTGTAATACATTCATTTGTGGAGTCAAGATCACACTTCAAACATGGATTGGTGAATCATGCATTTGCTGCTACATTGAGAACAATTCTACAAGTAAGTTTTCTTAAACATTGACTTTCTCTCCCTTTTATTGTAATGTTTCACTAGCTTTAAAAAATGTTAGAACTATTGGAGTACACATTTTGTTGTGTGCCAGAATCTAGTTCTTTCCTGTTTTCTATTTACTTTGATAAAGAGAACCTGCTATATGTTAACAATAGATGGGTTACATAAAACTAGTTTTCCGCCTAGTCATGGAATTGGGGGATGAGGCGATATGGGGACAGGTTTCTGGGATGACAATTCTTTTCCCAATAGTGGGAGATGGCAGGGGGACAATGGCTAAAATAATATAGAATAATTGAAAAATTAATTATAAAAATAGTAAAAGAAATTGCAATTAATCATTTATTATAACATTTTGACAATCGATTGAACCAAAATTTTGAATGTTTAGATAAGTCAAAATGGTTTATTTCATAGTAGCATTGCTTTGAGTTAGGATTGACTTGGCAAACCAATATTATAAATGAAATTTAGTTACTTGGGATTTAATCAGAAAAGATTCAAGAAAAAAAATGCTGCTTTTCCATCAGCTGCAGGCCAAAACAGTTTTTTATTTTTTGCTTTTTAAACCTAGAGTGGGGTTGTGCAGGAGGAGGCAGCATGGTTGAGG
This sequence comes from Sequoia sempervirens, assembly GCA_007258455.2. NCBI lineage: Eukaryota > Viridiplantae > Streptophyta > Pinopsida > Cupressales > Cupressaceae > Sequoia > Sequoia sempervirens. The sequence goes on along the minus strand of VDFB02013232.1, from coordinate 5,944 downwards.
AACAGTGTGTTGTACCCATACAATTTTTTTTTATTGTGTCAAGCTGCAAGCCATAATTCACTCGTTTCTCATTCGTATGTCAAATCTAAGTCATTGTTCCTTGTAGTTTTCAATGTTGTCATCATCAATTCAATCTAGCACTTTTTGCAAGGCTTAGGAGAAGAGAATTTTGAGCATGAAGGTCAATATGACAAATTTGGATGTGTGGAAAGGCACTGAAGTGTCAAGGTAAAGAAATGAACGTCAGAGCTTCTAGAGCATGTCTTGATGAAGGAAAAGCTACCTATGGGCAATTTCAATGTCTGAGAAGTTACACAGGTGATTCACAGTGTCAAAAGAGGAAAATCTCATACTAGGAGGTAAAAATCATGTAAAAGTGACACCTAGATGCTTGGGTGCATCCCTAGGTAGTTTAATGTCATGTTTTAAGCTTAAATCACTTAAGTGATAAGGTGCATGCACTTTTTCAATGCCAATGACAAATTTGATCACTTAAGTGTCCCAAAAAACACTTTTTTCACCTAAACGGCAAATGCCATTGGAGGAATAGAAAAGTGAATTTTTGACACTTAGTGGTTAGGGACACCTAGGATGACTTAAATACCAAACTATCAATTGAGAAATATAACAAAAAGTGACTCCATGGACTGTAAGTGTACCTAGTGACTTAAATGTCAAAGTGTTAAGAGTGGAAACATGACAAAAGTGTTCTTAAGTGGAATAGGGCACTGAAAATCACCAAAGGGTCAAAGTGTCGAAGAGAAATTAAACCAAAAAGTGTCATTCTTATCCAAAGCATATCCTAGAGGATCTTGTTGTCAAAATGTCAAGGAAGGAATAGAATAATAATTGCATTCCCTCTCTAGCACGCCCCTAATCACTTGGATGTTAAGTTGCCAAAGTAAGAATAAGTCAAAAAGTGGCTCCATGTCTCCTAGGTGTGCCCTTGAAGGGTTTGGGGTGAAAAGGTAACTGGAAAACAAAAGATAAAATGCATGAGGTGGCCAAAAGTGTGCCCAAGGAGAGAAAAGAGGGAATGTAAATTCAAAATTAGAAAAGCAACTCCAAGAAAGGTTATAAGGTGTTATGTTCTTTCATTGCCAAGGTTCATTGTGAAGAAGGATGCCATTGGAGAGCTTCGAAGAGCAGGTGGGAACATGAAAAGGCAGATCTCCTCACATATTTCATTAATAGGTCGCAAAGAGAACATGAGCAACTTGGAAGAGCTTGGGATTTCTTTATGAAAAGTTCATATTTCATTCATAAGGGAGTGCTGTTTTGGTCCAAGGAAGATAGGTGTTGATTGTATAAAGCAGTGACACTGAATAATTGAAGTATAAAGACAAGAAAAAGGCTCCTTTTCAAAACAAAAAACAAGAAGCAGTACCATTTCCAGCCCATTGAGTCACCCTCCAAACTTGCGATCAATTACCCTCGTGTCAAGGGCATAGATTTGGGGCATGTGAATGTCCAAGAATTGGAATTGGGAGAATTCCTTTGGAAGCATAACAAAGTAGAAAAAAGATTCTGGGACAGGAGTCTTGTAGAGGCAGTGTCTTTTCTGGTTTTGGTGTAAAGTCAAGGGTTCAAAGTTATGCGTGCCATTCATTACAATCCAATGATAGATATGCTCATTGAATGGGCAGGTGCTTTGCAAGCTTGATCCTGATTCTATTGAGAGTGCTTTTGGTTTTCCTTTGTATGAGGAAACTCACAAGACTGATTGGGGGCTAAGTACAAATAGAGTAGAACTTGAAGACTCATGAATTTAAAAAAATGTAAATAAGCATTGGCTAAAAGAGAGCAACAAGTGAGTCCCAAAATCATTAAGAAGACATGAGTTCAAAGAAGGGCTCACCATGATGATCACTCTTCTCAATTGAGTGATTGAACAAATGAAGGCTAGATCATTAAGGTGATGTACGTTACACATCATGAGCATGGTTTGCTAGGGTGGGATTTATTTGGATTGGGCCATGTTTATCAATGGGTGTATTTGTGGGCAATTGGCTGATTTTGAGTGCTTTTGTGAGTTTCATATGTCCTCTTATTTTGTCTACACATTTGCATAGATGAGATCTTATACAAGATTGTCAGGAGAGGGATCATTCAACCTCATGCACTTTTATAAGCATTTTTACCTTGGCTGGAGTAAAGTGAATCATTGAAATACTATCCAAGGTTGAATGATGTCTTTTTGATGCATTTAGTCAAGAAGATGGATGAGGCGTTGCATATGCATTTTTTAGAGTAGGCCAAGGCTACTATTTTAGAATGGGGTGATTGATTCATTCAATTTTCAAGTTTCATTTATAGCAGAGTCTTTGGCTTCTTATCCTTTCTATAGATGCCTCCCAAGTGTTGGTGCTCAAAGTTGTATATTCCCAAATCCCTAAAGCTAGTTTGGTTCTAAATGCTAGGGGTGTCAAACTCAGGACAAAAATCTCTTTAACTTATGTTTAGGCCACAAAACGCATGTCCAAGCAGTTATTGAAATCAAAGAGGTCGAAGTCAAATATAGTATGACCCCAAAGTATGTCCAGTCATACAATGTCAACATGCAATGAATGGGGATACTTTGTGAGAGATTGTTGCAACAAGTAGGACAAAGTGCAATTATTGTGCAAATGGTGTGGACTTGGAGACCATGAAGACACTAGATGTTTGAAGCAAAAGGCCAACATCAACCTGATGATGTTGAAAGGAAAAACGAGGTATTGGTCGTTACTCGAGCCCAAGCAAAGAAGGTTTTGTACCTGGAACCATGTACAAAACAAGCAAGATTTCGTGAAGCAAGAGTTTGTTTGCCTACAAAATGTAATTCAAGTACTACATGCTACTGGAAAACTAGTCATGTGCAGGATATAGAACAAAACAGTAAAACTAGAAAGATAACATGCTTGAACACCAGAGCTTTACTCATTATTAGAAATATCATGTACAATCCAGAGTATCAACAGTGCTTATCAGTATAACCATCGGCACATAACTATCTCCCGACTATCCCAACAGACTACATATAACGTTCGGCGGTGGTTAGATAACCAACCGACACGACGTTTCATAACAACATTAACATTAACATTAATCTGGACATGATTATCCGCAAGTACATGACATGTATTATTCTTATTAACTATAGCTTTATTAGCAATTGGCCGACTACGGCCGACAACAAAGTAAAGATATACTACTAACATCATCCCCCCCTACAAAGAAGTCGTCTTCCAGACGACAAAAGAACACCAAGGAATGAATGTCCTGACAAAATTAACGAGGGGGAAGTGAAGACGTCCCTAGATGTACAGATGATGCTGGCGTACTTGAGGAATGCTCAGCCCGGAGTCGCCTCACTTCATCCGTGCGTGCGCGGAGCTGGCGGTCAGCAAGTATCTCCCTCTCCCTGGCGGCCTTCACCATACAAGCCGCGTTCATCAACTGGTCTTTAGTTTGGGCTGCCTTTGCGCTCTTAGCTTCCAGTCGATCTTCTAAGTCTTTTACTCTGTACCCCCATGCTTCCTCTTTCTGTCACGCCTCCTCTTCCAAGGTGCGCACCCGAGTCTCCAAGGCCTCCAACTGGGCTCCCCTATCCTGAGCTAGCCGGGTCTGCTCTGTCAAATCTTTCTCTATAGTAGCCATTTGGGCAGCTGACTCCTCCTTCATCTTCTGTATGAGTCTATATGCTTCCACCCTGCGGGATACTGCAACCTCAGTGGATAGTGTTGTGACCTTTTTCACACATCGCCCCATTCAGATGGGGACCCCTAATTTTTGCTCCATTCTGATCTTTTTGGCGTTGGTTTTTGGTCTCTCTCTCTCTGTCTGTCTCTTTTCTGATGGTCTACTTTCTGGGGTTGCGCCCATCAGTGAATTTAAGTGTGGATTTGGCCAAGTCTGAAATTAGGGTTTGAGTCTTCCTGGTCAGTTTGAGGTCGAGTAAGGTGAATAAATTAAAAATTGAGCTTAACATTGTTGTCAGCATGTTTCCACTCTTTCAGCAAAATCAACAGATACCCTTACCTATTTTCGTAAGTGTGAGATTACAGGCGATTCGTCAACATTTTTGAGATTCCGACAGTCACACTGCATTCAGAGTATATCAGGCTGCTCGCGTGCAAAATTTGAGCAAAAACCAACGACTTACTATTTTTAGCAGTCCGGCTTCCGGCACGAATTTCAGGGTCCAGATGCAGAGTTTTTCTTTGCATGTCTGGATATTCCTTCTGGGTTTTTCGAGACCTTCGCAATGATGTAACATGCAAGCCGAGATGACCACTTTCAGGATTCAGCCTTCCGAGGCTATTTTTAGGGTTTGCATGTCAGGGTTTCTTTTGCATGTCGGGTGATTCCTGATGGGTTTTTCGAGAGCTTCGCGATGGTGTGACATGCAAACGAGGATTCTCACTCAGTAAGGAACTTGCTATTTTTAGTAGGTGTGTCCCGGCAGCCGCCTCCCAGCAGTTCAGATTCACAAGCTGATCGCAGTGCCACAAAAATGAAGAGAAACAGAGTTCATTTGGGATTCATGCAAAACGAATTAGGGTTTCCAGCTTCGGAGCCTAAAAATAGGCATCAAAAGTCAAAATCTTCAAAATCCGATGTAAACCACTGCGATCAGCGTCCTTCAGGCTATCTGCTGGTGAAATTTCAGGTCAAACGGAGCACTTACTATTTATAGTAAGTCAAATTGGAAACATGCTAAAAATAGTAAATCAGTTGCATGCGTCAGTGCCGGCAGTAAGGTCACGTGGTGAGGAGCGCCTCATTAAAATTTCAACTCGATCGGAGCAATGGAGCTATCAGAAACATGAGCTTACTACTTATAGTAAGCCACCTTCAGAAACAGGCTAAAAATAGCAGGGTGACTAAAAGTGGCAGTGTCGACAGGTTGATAAAGTTATGAAGAAGCTAGGTTTAAAATTTCAGGCCATTCCGAGCTTGAGAGATGCAAATTCAAAGGACTTACTATAAATAGCAGGGCATGGAATACTGGCGAAGCTGGCAAAGGCGAGAAAAAAAAAAATGTCTAAGTCTGAAGTTTATCCTCCACCACAGGTGAAATGCACCCAGCTCAAGGTAGTGGCACAAAAATTTCTAAGTATGAGTTTCATCCACCAGCAATAGCAAAATGCGCCCAAGAAAAGTTGGTGCAAGGTATTCGAAAATTTTTCTAAGTGACAAAGATTATCCACCTCATGCCTCCATTTGTGCCCACCCCTCAAGCCAAACATGAAAATTTTCTAAGTATCAAATCGTCCGGCAGCCTATGTGAAATGCGCCCAAAAGTGCAAAAAGGTCAAAAGGTCAACATCTTTTATCCTTCATCAAGGGCTAAATGCGCCCATGCAGCAATGAGTCAAAGGAGTCAACAAGGTTTATCCTTCCCCCATGGCAAAATGCGCCCAAATGGGGCCACATGAGGACAAAAGTTGGAAGTTGAGGAGTCACTTGAGAAAAACGTTGGAACTTTCATCCTCCACCCCATGCAATATGCGCCCATCCTCTTCAACATAAGAAATGCGCCCATGTTTAGCCAAGAAGAGAGAGTCAACGAGTCAAAGGAGTTCATCCTCCTACATGGGTAAAATGCGCCCAAAATGGGCCATGTAAAGACAAAGACTGGAAGTCCAAGAGTCACATGAAGGCGTTTGAAAAGGTTTATCCTCCATCAAGGCTGAAATGCGCCTAAGTTAGAAGCAAGTCAACAAGGTCAAAGATTTTTGTCCTCCTCACCCCTCCAAATGCTTAAAGTTAGTAAGGTAAAGTAAGTGCAAAATTTGGTAAGTGAAATTGAAAGGTGAAGGAATTTCCTCAAAGGCGTGTGAAGTGTTGAGAGTAAAATGCTAAGGCTTGATTTCCTTCTTCAAGTGCTAGATGCGCCCAAGATGGCAAGGTGTTAGAAAAAATTTTCTAAGGCGCATGAGGTGATGAAACAAAATGCTAG
>VDFB02013231.1:0-52453 GCA_007258455.2 Sequoia sempervirens | reverse complement strand
CCTTCCACCCCTCTCCCTCTCTCCCTCTCCCCTTAACCCTTAAACCCTATCATTTATCTCTCTGCCACTCCCCCCCTCTTTCTCTCTCAAGCCTCTCCCTCCTACCCCCTCTCCCTCTCTCGCCTCTACCATTAACCCTTAAACCCTAAACCCGTGTACACGCCCTAGACCCTTTATCTCTCTCCTACTCCCCACTCTCTCTCAAGTCTCTCCCTCCTACCCCATCTCCCTCTCTCCCCTCTGTAGATGTAATGTTCCCATTCTTCCACGAGCATTAGAGTTGGTGGATTACCCTATTATGTGATCCTCATAGGCTAATGGTTCTGGATAGAGGATCACCTAATTAGGCACTTGGTTGGTAAAATGTAGTGTTGGTATCTAGAGTATGGTGGCATGGTGAATTTGTGTGTTTGGCATGCTAGTGGAGCTTAAAATTATGATTTTCATCTTTTATTTCACCTTCTCTAGCTTAGGGACCATGTGTCTATTATTTAAAGGGGTCACTTTATATTTTTTAGTTACTATTCATTGATAAAGTGAAAAAAGAACATAAGTGAATAGTGCCATTTTAATGAATAGTGTTTTCAAAGTGAAATTATAAAAGAGCAAGAGAAAGTTCGACATCTTCATGTTATGAAGTTATTTTGCTGATTGAAGACTGAGTGGGAGATTGTGGAAGAGGAAAAACTAGGGTTTCCTGATTTCAGCAGTGGGTAAGCCTGGTGGGGCTTTATTCTTCATTTTCAAGCTTCTTGATGGTGTGAAAGACCACCTTAAAGTTGCAGATCAGAATTTGGATGCTTTGTTGGAGCCATTATTTGTTGTTTGCAAGTGATTGGAGTCATCTTTTGGAAGGGTTTTTGATGCCATTGACTCCATTTGCATCTACAAAGGAGTTGTTCGCATTTTTGAAGGATTTGGGATTGTTTTTTTGACACCTACAGCTAGCCACCATACTTGAGGGTTTGTGGCAGCAAGAAGAAAATAAACGCCTCTTTAAGGGAGCTGCTATCACTTCAAAAGGGGGCGCCCTTGTTCTAGAAAGCCTTCCAATTCATTTTTTGGTGGGAGAAACTTGTATTGCATGTTGTGTGAGCAATTTATTGAGGGCGGGTATTGTAGCAAAGCACTATTCACAGTGTTGTTTGGCTGTAAGTTAAATTATTGCATATGATGTATCTAGATTTGAGTTCTATGTAAGTCATCTATCTTATGTACTCACATATATAATGAAGAAAGCTTCTAGATTATCAAATTGAGTCTACTAAAGTTATCTTAGTAGTTTTAGTTTATTTTGACTTCCTTTATATGCATATGCTTGTTAAAATAGTTAGCATCATTGGCATCAAATTCAAAAACACAAAACACGAAAAAGAAAACATCAAACAAACACAAATCAATCCTACAAGCACATTGAAATCATCGTAGCAGAGTGTCGCATCACTACAGTGGTATCAGAGCATTTCACTACAGTGTTAGCAAAGTGATAGCAGAGTGGATCACCAGAGTGTGGATCATCACAGTGGTATTAGAACGGTTTCCTACCAACCTTTTGGGTAGGTTTCAGCTGCAAATCAGAAGTTACAGTTGAATAGCATGGCTATTCCTAGGAAGCAGTTAAATACTATGATGGGAGAATTGGAGAAGCCTATACAAAGTCAGAAAAAGATGGCTGAGTTGCTCTCACACCCTACAACCATAGACAAAATTGCAAGGTATGTGACATCCATCTACAGGTCCACATCACAAAACAAAAAGAAGAAATTGTGTTTCTATTGCAAAGGGTCTTACAATGAAAACCATGATTTCCTTTTGAGACCTAAGGGAAAGGCGAATAGAATAATGTGGGCACCCTATGAGGATTTAGAGTCCAAAACTTCCCACCAGCTAAAAAATTATGAAGAATTTGAGTCAGAACATGAGGTATCTAAAGTGAGGTATCTAGAAGCCTTTACAATGAATTCTTAGCAGTTAACGACTAGCATGCAACTAATCTCTTGGAGAGAAAAAATTAGACCTTAGAAGATCCACTTGTTGATGATGAAATTGAAATTTCTAAGGCAAATGTAGGGGAAGAGCACTTGAGTCCTTATGAAGATGAGGAAGAGTTAAAACACGAGGGTGATGGGCCTAAACAACATGTTGAAAGTAACTTCCATATTTTTGATAATCCACCTTTTGAGACAGCAGTTGATATGTCCTATGTTAACCCACTTTATGAGGTAGAGTTGCAAGATGATCATGTTGAGGGACATGTGCAAGAAGAAAGGGTCCCATATGAAATCAATGAGGGTTTTGAGCTCCCTAAATGTTTGGTATCAACAATTAATAATGAGAATTTTGATCACTTCGAAGATGCCAATTTAGTTTATGTGCAAGGATTGTTAGTTCATGAATCACACAAGTTTGTTTTACAATATCAAAGGCATGAGCCATCTTTTGATTTGAGTGTTGTTAGTGATGAGCCATTGATAGAGGTTGTAGCTTTTTACCGCGACTGCATAGTGAGGAGTACTCATCACTTCTCCTTTAGTTCACACATGGAGGATTTGTTGACGCATCAGTGTGGACCAGCTCAAAGTGTGTATCACCCATTTTGGGATGGAAAGTTACCATCTTCAATAGATGGAACTCGTGCTTGCGAGTACCCAACTTAGTTGTCAGAGTTTAATTGCTTACAGGATCAGTATTTAGTTTTCCATCATGCGGATGTGTATCCTACAAGGGTTGTTGCTTCTTTTCCTTAGAGGCTACTGGTAGACACAGGGTTACAGAGGGATTGTAAGGCTAGCAGGCATGATGGCACAGGTGGATATCACATCCATGAGAGTTTAGTAGAGGTTATGGAGAGATGTTATGTAGCAGATGCTTCTAGATATTCTTACCTCCTCATGATGGATGGATGTGAGTTTGGTTTATTTTGGGATCTAGGTGGAGGCAGAGTTAGCACTGTCGTTTGGATGGGTTCCAATGTATTGCTTCACCACTTATGGTATGGTGGAGTTAGGATCAGTGTTGAGGGAATCTTGAATAATACACATCGAAAACTCATGCCTTCACAACGAAGATTAGCTCATAGTTTGCAGCAGTATGAAGATTATATTTCAAGACAAACCTTATCACGAAGCAAAAATTAGAGACTTGGTGTAGTACCCAAAGGTCCCTATGATGTGTTTGGGTTAAAAGGTGATAAGTTAGCAGAGAATTACCTATAGTCTATAGATGGGCATGGGATTGGAACTGAAGTTGTTGTTGATAAGGAAATTTTACATTATGATAAGAGTATGGTGGAGCCATAGAGTGATATTCACAACATTCCAGAGGTTGTTATCAACACTACTAATAGATCTAGTTTACATGACAACAGTACAAAAAAATTGCATCAACTTAAGAAAGCAGTGGCTACACCTATGCAAAATGATTCTACTAAGTTGTCGCTAGAAGGTACTCAAGATTTGGGTACTAGTGGTGTAGTGTTTGATGTGGGTTCATGTCATGGTGAGTCTGATTTCTCAAATTAGACCTTAGAAAACAAGCTAGAAGGCTCATGTGTTGGCATAGAATTCCAAGATTGTGAGTCGGATGGTGATACAATTACATTGGAAGTGGAAGTGTGTGAAGATACAGTCATACCAACAGCTTCTACCTTATCAGTTGAGCCATTTCTTGAGGTACATAGCAGCAGTACCTTAGTTGTTGATGTGTGCACTGATGATAGCACACATGATGTTGCTGATCATGAGGTGAGTGATGAAGATTCAACCTCTTACTATAGTACAAATTTGGGTGGAAATGATGATTCACAAGGGTATCATCATTTGGTTGGGCAACTTAAGGTCAATGATAACATGATTCCTATAGCATTAGAGCATTTTGATGTTGCTCGACAGATGTTAGCTACATATGGTTGGGGTATTCCTATGTCAGACAAGCACGATGATAGTAGCCTTTCCCTTGCAGAATTCCATGCCCTACAAGAAGTTGTTAGGATGATGAAAAAAAATTACTTACAGTTACTAGTTGATAGGGATTATCTTCTCGAGTGGGGGTGCACTTGCTATGATGCACTAAAGGGGAAAGAGAAGGAGGTTGACGAGCTCACTCATGAGCTCCAGGTGACTATGGACTCATTGGAGAGTGCTCAGTTGGCCCTTCAGGAGTCATAGTCATGGTTGGAGGAGCTTACCGTGGTATCGAGTTTGGCACAATCTTCACCATCTTTTGATATAGTTCAGGTTTCCATGGCAGCAGTTGGTGAAGAACATATGTCCATTGATTGGGGTTGTGATCAAGTTGAGGATGTGGTTACTACATCCATCCTTGTTTCAAGTGCAGCTGATACAGATGGGGTGAGAGCATTGGTTGAGAGTTGTGGAGAGCCATGTGTTGCACCTAGTTCTCTTGAGTTTAGTCCCATGATAGGTGATGTCAAGGAGATGATCGATAGCTCTCATGACATGGTAGTTGATTCCCCAGAGAGTTATGTGTCAACTCATGACCCTACTTCATCCACTTCATAGGAGATATGTAGAGCAACATCTAGTTGGGAGATTAGTTCTGATGTTGATTTGTTTCTCTCTCCTAGGAGTAAATCTGTCATTTCATCCCATACAGCTGATTATGATTGGTATATTGATGAGCCAATTTAGGAGTATGATTCAATGTACTATTCCAAGGACTTGGTAGTGGATGATTCAGATCAGTACAGAGTGATTGTGTAGTTTGTGAATAATCCCTTATTTGATTTTGATGGTGGTTTGATCTATGATAATCCACTCTTCAAGCTGAAAGTTGACACTCCTGATACTAGTTTAGGGTTGAGCAGAAATCACAATGCTTGGGATCATCCTAGTGCATCGAGACTCCAAATAGGGCTCACGAAGGAGTTTAATAGTGTGTACATGGTGAGGAATGCTTACAGTTTTTCCTTTGACCTACTTGTACATGATTCATATTTGATGCATAGTTCTTGGGCGCAAGGTGATTCTCTAGCTGCGGTCAAGGGGAGTAACTCTTTATTGTGTCTAGAGTTACCATCTTCAGAAGATGAGACTAAAGGCTGCCAATACTTGATTCAGTTACTTGCAAGGGATTATTGGCAGGGACAATAGTTTGTTATCCATCATGCTGATAGGTATCCAACAAGGTTTGCTACTTTAATGTCCCAAGGATTTCATACGGATACATGGTTACAAGGTGATTACAGTGTCAGCGGACATGATGGTTTGATTAGTTATCACTTCCATGGGTGTTTTGGAGAGGTTGTACAGAGATATTGTGTTGCAAATGTTTCTAGATATTTTTATCTCTTCATGACAGATGGATGTGACTTCAGGTTGTATTGGGATCCGGGTGGTGACAGTTCTGGCACTACAGTCTGATTGGGTTTCAGTAGGTTGCTTCACCATTTTTCAGCATGGTGAAGTTGTGATCAAAGTTATGCAGCGGAAGTCAAAGGTTATCAGACATGGTAGACTTCCATTCTGGGTTTGGGACCTAGGAATATTTTACGTAGTGGTATTTATGTTGGCACTCGAGGAATTAGTTAGCAATGCACAGGATGTTTCACAGTTCTTCTTTTAGGCCTTCCGGGGAGTGAAGTTTCTTTGTAGTAATGATTACTTGGGGACAAGCAATTTCAAGGAGGGCAGACTGTAATGTCCCCATTCTTTTGCGAGCATCAGAGTTGGTGGATTAGCCTATTATGTCGATCCTCGTAGGCTAATGGTTATGGATAGAGGGTCACCTGATTAGGCACTTGGTAAGTAAAATGCAATTTTGGTATCTGGAGTATGGTGACGTGGTGAATTTGTGCGTTTGGCACGCTATTGGAGCTTAAAATTATGATTTCCATCTTTTATTTCACCTTCTCTGGCTTAGAGACCATGTGTCTATTATTTAAAGGGGTCACTTTATATTTTTCAGTTACTATTCATTGATAAAGTGAAAAAAGAACATAACTTAAGTGAATAGTGCCATTTTAATGAATAGTGTTTTCAAAGTGAAATTATAAAAGAGCAAGAGAAAGTTTGACCTCTTCATGTTATGAAGTTATTTTGCTGATTGAAGATTGTGAGTGGGAGATTGTGGAAGAGGAAAAACTAGGGTTTCCTAATTTTAGCAGTGGGTAAGCTTGGTGGGGCTTTTTTCTTCGTTGCCAAGCTTCTTGATGGTGTGAAAGACCACCTTAAAGTTGTAGATCAGAATTTGGATGCTTTGTTGGAGCCATTATTTTCTGTTTGCAAGTGATTGGAATCATCTTTTGGAAGGGTTTTTGCTGCCATTAACTCCATTTGCCTACGAAGGAGTTGTTCACATTTTTGAAGGATTTGGGACTATTTTTTTGACACCTACACACAGCCGCCATACTTGAGGGTTTGTAGCAGCAAGAAGAAAATAAATGCCTCTTTAAGGGAGCTACTATCACTTCAAAAGGGGGTGCCCTTGTTCTAGAAAGCCTTCCAATTCATTTTTCGGTGGGAGAAACTTGTATTGCATGTTGTGTGAGCAATTTATTAAGGGCGGGTACTGTAGCAAAGCATTGTTCACAATGTTGTTTGGCTGTAAGTTAAATTATTGCATATGATGTATCTAGATTTGAGTTCTATGTAATTCATTTATCGTATGTACTCACATATATATAATGAAGAAAGCTTCTAGATTATCAAATTGAGTCTACTAAAGTTATCTTAGTAGTTTTAGTTTATTTTGAGTTCCTTTATATGCATATGCTTGTTAAAATAGTTAGCATCATTGGCATCAAATTCAAAAACACCAAACATGAAAGATAAACCATCAAACAAACACAAATCAGTCCTACAAGCATGTTGAAATCATCGCAGCAAAGTGTCGGATCACTATAGTGGTATCAAAGCATTTCACTACAGTGTTAGCATAGTGATAGCAAAGTGGATCACCAGAGTGTGGATCATCACAGTAGATGCTTAACCCTTAAATCCTACCATTTATCTCTCTCCCACTCCCCCCCTCACTCAAAATAAAGAAATATATATTTAATAGAGGGGGTTCGACCGAACCCCCTTTAAATCCATTTTTTATTATATGTAAAATGTGTTCGGTCGAACTCCTATTCAATCGAACATTTGAATTTTATTCGACCAAATATTTTTTCAACTGAATCCCCTTATTTTCACCTCCACCCTCTCAGGCACCAAAATTGCTCAGAATTTTGCACTTCGAAGCTCGATATGAGAATGAAAATGGAGGAGATTTTAGAAACCCAATTGGTATCAGGTTGCCCTCAAAAGGGGGTATCCAATGAATATAATTTTAATATGTTTTGATTTTATTATCTATTTGTTTTTTAAGTTTTATTAAATATAGGTTTTTCACCAAAAATGAAACTCTATGTTCTGCACATGTGGAAAAATAGAAGATTATCATTTTTTCTTTTGAAAAATATGAGTGCACCAGATATTGGAGTTCTTGATCCAACAAAAAAAATAAAAAATTGATACATATAGTAAAAGTTATGCATTATACAGTCGCATTATGTCTAAATTGTAATTGGTTTGACTTTCAAACTTGATTAAAGAAAAAATATTCAATAAAAAACTATCTAACCAAGTGGAAGCACTATATATCAGAGTTAAAAATCTAAATTCAAAAGAATTATATTTTATCCTTTAAGGGAAAAAAGTTATGCATTATACAGTGTGTGTCACTTTTAAAAAATGTTGTTTTTTGAAAAAAACTAATTTTCGTGGGAGATGGAAAAAAGAGTGCAATTTGATTCCAAATTTTTTGAAAAGAAATATTTTTAGAATCTACAAACAAAATGTGACAAGACTCTAATCTGCATCATCTTCAAATTCCTCACAGTTTAATCGCTATACATGCCTGAATGTGAAGATTTAGTTTTAACAAAAAATCAGTGTCCAAGTTTGGCCAAAAATTGTAAACCACTATTGTGGGATCACCCCCCAACATTATTCATAAACCAACTTAAACACCCCAAGGTTGTCTTATCAATATAGGGGCTAAAATTATTACTTATTAGGAAATTACATTGGTTTACAAACACATAGGAAACCACTTCCAATCAAAATTCACATAATAAATTAAATATGGAGGGTGTTATATTCAAGGGGTCAATTCATATCTAGTAGTCATTGAAATCCTTTTCCCCAATACCCAAATGCCATTCTAGAATTATATAGCATGTCTTATTATTGCATTTAGCATGGAGGATAAAATGACATTAAAGTAACTTATTACACCTATTGTCACTACAATGGAATTTCCAAATAGTCCATGATTAAATGCATCTTTGATATCTTCTCAATATAATGTTACATGTAATATTTCCAAATTCACAAGTATCTAAACCTTGTAGGTCTTACAACATTGGAAGGCATTAGCCATGATTCCCACTCAACATACCATCTTCCATCACAACCATAGAATCCCCTTGCTTAATTCCCATGATAGTTCTCTTATTGGGGCTATTATACTTAAGGGTTCAATAAACATTGTGTAGCCATAATATTGATATGATGCAAGAATAATGTACAAAATCCTTGATGAGGTTCTCAATGGGGTCCCACTTTAGTATGGTTTGATAATCTTGAGTATACTAATAATATATGACATTGTCCTAATAAAGCAACATAAATTCCTTTTGAACCTCAAAGACATATGCCAACATTTATAAACTAGTGTTAAGCATGATCAATGTTTGAATCACACTTTAGATGATTGAAAACACTAGGCTCATTACATATCTTTATTTAAAGATGTAAACTCCATAATATTAGTAATAATAATATTCTTAATGTTCTATTTTCATTTTCCTTATGGTTTAACCATTATTCTTGTAATAGCTTGGTTCTTGGACTAAATACTTTTTGCACTTGAAATTTATAACTAAATGCTTCTTGTAAATTTTTTTTGTATTGAAAGAAGCTAAAGGAATTACAATGAATAATAAATGCAATCCCAAAGGGAGATTGTCGAAAAAGATAACCAGAAACAACACTAAAGCTATTACAATGTCTCAACACAAAATATATTGCAATGTCTCAACTACGCAACCAGTAAGCAACAACTTATTTTTGCAGCTCCGTGAAGGGGAGCTTTGTTGTGCTAGACAATTGTAGTCATGTTTAATTGAGGGTGTAATGGCGTAAGTTTGTTGCATACTGGCTGTAAATGGTTCTTGTAATTATAGATATTCGACAACATGGTATGATATCAACCATATATCATTACATCTTATTTGATATAATTATCAAATATAAGGAACTCATGTTTAAAACTCACTCATTATTCTTATATTAGGACATATTATATAAAACTTCATATCATATACCATTGTCATAGTCTTTAAAATTGGTGTCTTCAAGATAAGTACACCATGTAAACTATAGTGCATTATCCAACTATAATGAGGCATACAATGATAATGATAAACTTGCTTAGAATATGATTACTACCAAAGCCATACTCAAGACAAGTGAAAGCATTCTGTTCATTAAGTTATTGTATGAAGATATTGCTTTTATAGAATAATAATCATATTTACCTTGTGATTTAAATTATTAAATGATGTGAACTCAATATTCACCTCAACTTGTGATTATGTCCTATTTGATTCACTTTAATGAAAAATAGTAGTAGAGTTATAATCAATAAGCACTATGAACCCTACTGATAATTATTTTTCCATACACTTTGACCAATTAAATCTTAAATCTGGGTCCTACAACTTAAAGAACATACACCCAATATATCATATAAGGAACTAAAAAATTCTAATAAAAGCACATATCTCTACCCTCAACAACATTCCATAATTAAAGACATGTTCGTGTCAAAAGTATCATAAACTAAATAAGGCTTATCCGTTTGAAATGGCCTTATTCTCAATCGAACAATAACGAGGTGTTGATAAAACCTTTAGTAATTATTCTTGATATTACACAGGGTGATTTCAAAAGTAAATAGTAGCATGAACCCTTTCTAAGAACAAGTAAAGACTGAGAACAAGAGGCGTTACCATGGAGTGTTTAACAAATCAATTTGTGCATATCATGTCCCTATGTCCTCCTTCGACCGCCACATCTACCAGGCCGATCGTAACTCTAGCATCTAAAAAAATCACCACCCTTGTGCCTTGACAGAGGACTATCTCCTCTTCCAAAAACTGCCATTTTAGCATACGCACGGAGAATATGGGAAAGATTTGGCTGTACACTTACCAATTGTGATTTTCTTTGAAAGTTTCTCAAACGTCTTCAACAACTCCTTCCGTGCATATCCTCCCCTCCATGTATTCCATGATATCTCATTTCCTTTACTCCCCTTTCGTCCAACCTTCAAAACATACTTTGTTAGCAAGATGGACTTTTGTCCCTCCATAGCTATAACGCTCAAGAAGACATCGATGTTGGGTTCTGGTTTGATCCCCTTACGACTATGGTCAACTCCTGCTCTCCTCTATCCTCTAATTCGCAAGTCAGACTCCAACTCCTTTCTACATCTCTCTACTCCCCTCATGATTCTCTCTCCTTTCATTTTGTACGATATTTTTGCATTTTTACTTTTTATTTCCTTCCAACCAGACTTGAATCCCTCTCCATCACGATTCTACTCCTTGTTCACTGTTTCCCCTCTAAACGAAGCATGAATCTACAGATTATGGGGTTGTGGGGGTTAATAGGCTAACGTGTGCCATTTATTTCCACATAGCTTGAAGTCTTCGCTATCAAAAGAAGGATGCCATATTATTAATGACACGACCCTTATCAGTCAAGCCTGCCCTTGCTTCTTTAATTAGGATTGTCCCCCATCTATACCTATTAATGACACGACCCTTCTGAGTCAAGCCTGCCTCCTTGCTTCTTTAATAAGGTTGTCTCCCATCCTCCCTTTTATGGTTCAAAAATCATTTTCAATGAATCTATATTTCTCTCTTTTATGGCTCAAAAATCCTTTTCAATGAATGAATTTTTTTTTTTTAATTTCTTGTCATTGGTTCTATTTTGATATACATCCATCAATCCATGAGTTCTCATATGGCGTAGGCATGGAGCAAGGTGACAAGAGTTGAGGAGTCTTTGTGTTTATTTGTCACTTGGGTCAACTTAAAAATTTCTCAGGCCTTTAATGGATGATGTGTAGGAGGTGGGCAGAGGCAAGAAATAATAAACACAAATTGAGGCAAATAATATATAAAACTTTAATTGTATTGCCTGAATAAAAAAGCTTACAACTACCTCTATTTATAGAGGTCTTAGTACATTCTAGAACTTAGGCTGACATATTATATTTTTATTATTTTACCTTATCTTATCTCAATCCTTATTCTTATCTAGAACATTCTAGAACTTTATATTTTCACATCATTTAATATTGATGGTGTGGGAGAAATTACACACCAACACCCCCCCTAATTTCTACCATGAATTTTCATTACATTCTCAATCTTTTTCATCAATGCTGCGGCATCAAAAAATTTAGAGATCTAGCGATCGAACCTAGGAAATCCCATGATGCTGTTGGGATGCTATACCCATGAGCTCTGGCAGACTTGGTTATCAGTCCATCGTCGGTTCAGGTGCTCAAGACTTGTTTTTTTCACAGCACCTCCCATAGAGTCACACTGCAAGTGCTCGGGGATCCTAGTAGGCTCTTGATGTATGTCACAAATGGTGACAAGATCTCCTCATTTTCCCTTTGACGTCTGTCACAAATGGTGACAGGATTTCCTCCTCAAACTTTGTGTTCTCTGTTACATGACATATGATTGCGGCTTCTCAAACAATCTTATTTTATGATTGGTGACTTCTCAAAAATAAACAGTAGCTATAATAATAAAAAAATAGGGTTGAAAAAAATTTGATTGACAGTTGAGTCTTATACCTGTGATCTCTCCTATCAGCGATTTTCATATTTTGGTAACAACCTTTTTCTGTGTAACCGTAAACAACTCACCTCATTCAATTGTAATTTTTCTCCTTTGTCATTGATCCTCCTAACAGCTGCGACTGTAACATCTTTACATTTCTTTGACTGGAGCAATTTTGTGGTCTAATCTTTTCTACAATGTCCTTTTTATTCTATAGCAGCAGCTAACTCCACTTTAGTGCTTGGCTGTTGCACAACAACAAATTCTTAATGACTTCCTTCTTCAAAATGGCCTCTCAACACTGGGTCTACTATGCAACGATCTGCTGGCAGATTCTTCTGAATCTTCTTCAACATCTACTCTTACAGCTGCAGGCCTTTTGGATAGCATCAAATCTCTTGGGCGGTGGTCTCTGGCTTTCTATTACTCCTTCATGCGATTTCTCAGCAGCTCCTCAAACATCGATCCTTTTTTTTTTACAGCTTTTTCCCAAGCATCTTGGAAAAATAGTGATCTTCTTGATTGAATTCACAGCACTCCCTACACCTCCACTTTGAAATATCAACTCCTTCATAATCTGGGGCTTTGTACAGCCGCTCTTTCTCCACATGACTCAAGGATCTTCTCAAACTCTTTCACAGCAAACTCTCCCACAATCTTCTGCTCTCCAGGGTCTTCAACCATAGGCTCTAATACCACTTGTAGGAGGTGGGCAGAGGCAAGAAATAATAAATACAAATTGAGGCAAATAATATATAAAAATTTAATTGTATTGCCTGAATAAAAAACCTTACAACTGCCTCTATTTATAGAGGTCTTGGTACATTCTAGAACTTAGGCCGACATATTATATTTCTATTATTTTACCTTATCTTATCTCAATCCTTATCCTTATCTAGAACATTCTAGAACTTTACATTTTCACATCATTTAATATTGACAGTGTGGGAGAAATTACACACCAACATGATGGATGCCCATAAACTTGTTCAAATTTGTCTCCCCATGACTTTGACTAACATATTTAATTAAATTATTTGTTTTATTATCTATACAATGACCACATGAATGAGTCTTTTTTTATGGGGATATGACATATAAGTAAGGCTACATTGTATATTTTACTTATCTCGTGTATCAATTTTTTTGATAATACAATTAGACTTATTTGTGTACAAGCATTTTGTAGAAGTTTCTAGTTTTTACTTTATGGTCTTGGAAATCATAATATGATATCAAAACCATACTAACAAAAACCTTCCCAAAATCCTACATCTAACCTAATATTGAATTCATACAATTTAATTTACAAATAATAAAATTGATCTTTGTTTAGACGTGATGCAAAATTGTATTTGGTTTCATTGAGGTTGATCTCTTTTAAAGGCTAAGTCATATAGACGCGAGAGGTCGGCCATCTCACAAATCAATCTCTATTCGAGAGAAATTTTGTGATCTCTTTTTTTGGGGGAATGAGTTTGCAGCAGGCAAGCGAGTTGCATCATTTTGTGAAGACATGTGCCAAGCATGAATCTACGTGTGATAGTGATCTGCATGTAATCTACATAGGAGGTGGTGCCTCTTCGACTTGGACGGCTTGAATAGTGCCCCCATCATTTTCAGTTCAACCATGCCTCACTCACACGGCCTGCACATCCATCTGCAAGCTGACTCATAACAACACTCACTTTTATCTTTTGCACATTCTTAGTTTGGAAGGCTGAAATCAGGCGCATCTTGGGATTTGAAGGAGGTGTGAAGGTCTGCAAAAAGGTAGTATTATTTGAATATGGGGCAAAGTTAAGGATGGGGGGGCATAGATGAGTGCCTACATACTTGGGCTCACTCCACATAACTCCTCACAGCTGAACATGTAGGGTCACACTTCCATTTCGTGTGACTTGTCTCCTTCAAGCTCGGCCTCATCAACATCTGCAAGCTCACATGATGTTCGACTTCCTCAAGTGTCGTATTGAAGGCTCTCTCTTCGTCATGACCAGTTCAACTTCCACATTGCTATTGTCAACCACGATGAGCAGTCAAAGCACTACTGTGCTAGCGATTTAAATAGCTATTAGTTTAGAACAATTACAAATTCATGTAGACAATTAAAGCTACCATTCTATCAGTGGTTAGCATTGATTTAAAATAACGTTTTGTACTAACCATTGGTAGTTGGATTTAAAGTGTCAGCTCTTGAGAAGTGCTTGTAAAGGGGGCTGTTTTCATTTTTTGACTTCCACATAGCTCAGAATTTGTTGTTCTAAATATTTAATTTTATAGTTAGCATCTTCCATCACCAACTATTAAAATTTAATGTAAGTTATGATCATCAAATGTTTGTAAAGGGGGAGTTTTTTAATTTTATTTTGGCAAACTTTCAAATAGAAAGTCGAAATTTCAATTGTGAAGTCATCGGAAAGATCTTTCCAAGTTGGGCAACTAACATCGAGACGATGTGAAAAATGTGTTCTTTAACACATATTTTTCCTCCTCCTTTTAGTAGGAAAACTTAAAGTTTCTAAGTGTGAAATTAGGCATATATGATTATTGTGTCTTTGGATTAGCTACTCACAATGAGTAATTCTTTTGAAAATTTGAATATCACTTGCCCATTTCATTGAAAATGATATCGTAGTCAATTATAAAGTGCCATTATTTGTTACATTGAAATTGTTATATGCATTAAAACATATAATGTGCTAATTCAAGGGAGATCAAAATAATCAAGGGGGTTGTCATTGTCATCGTACCTTGAGCAGTTTACATTTCTTCCACGATTCTAATTTTTCAAGTCAAAGAATGTGGGAATGACTAAAAAGAATGATTGAAAAGATGATCAACTCACCCACCATCATCTGCTACATGAGATTCCTGAGATCCTTCACCAAGAGCATCGAGAGATTCTTCCTAACAAAACATAACTTATTTGGTATCTATTCTACATTAGTTTTCACATGGAGCATTTGACCATCATTCAAATAAACCATCATCATCGTATGGGATCTGCATATTATTTCTCTTTTGGAGAGGGATTTTTATTTCCCATAGGGGTTTTCTCTTTTCCTCCACTTTATGAGAAATTTGTAATGAGTACCTAACATGATCTAGTAGTCGGAATTCATCTTTAGTTCACACATGACTCCCTGAGTTGTACTTAAGGAGGGTGTTGGTGTAAATAGAGTCATTAGATAACTAGCTAAGTTGCAATCACCTTCTAGTTTGACCTATTCATATTTGCTTAAGTTTACTTAAGCAAAATTCTAGAGTTTTGTCTCATCTCATGTGGTTGAGACAAGTGTCTTCACTTTGTGAGACACCTCTTGCATGGTCACTTTCCACTCATAGAACGCTGGTCATGTGAGTTAACAAGTGTTCAATCATTGGAGGGTTAATCAGTCATTATGTTCAACTTGACTACCTTCACCACCTTGGCTATATAAGCAAAGTTACATTTTACATTTTACTCATCTCTTGTATCAATCTCTTTGATAATACAACTAGACTTATTTATGTCTTCAGTTGTTTGCACAAGACCTAAATGATTCGGTCATAAAGCTTCACCAAGGTGTTCTTTATAAATTTAACAAGTCATATCCTATTATCTAATAGCCAAACCATTAAAGATTACATCGAAGGGTGAGAAATAACACATTAAAGATCTAAAGTTGATTTGGAAGCTCTAAAGTCAATATGTGATGTTGCCAAATAAGATTACAATTTGGAACTTTATTGTGAGAAAATGGTGACTAGAAAAAAATCTCTTTTTACTATATGATTTATTTTTTGCAATGATAATATGATGACTATGAAAATGTAAAAAAGAGACTTATAAATTAAAATAAACTTGAAAATATAAATTTGTGTATGGAAGATTGCTCTTACACCATGAATGCTCCTACATTAGACACATTAGGTAGCTAAAATATGAGTTCTTCACTTTGGGACAATTGGAAGAAAACCATAATAGTCTACCCCAACTTTAGATATCCATGTTGAATATTCAATTGGCCTTCCCTTATATTTTACAAAAAATCTTTATAATTCTCACTTCTTGGGGTATGTGCACCAATATGGAAGGACCAAAAAGTGGCCAAAATCCCATTTGAAGAAAAATATGACATAATGTGAGTGTGTTATAATATTCTTTCATTATAACAAGCTAACATTATGGCTCAAGATGACTTACCAATCTTGAGCCATAACATGAGTGCATTTTAATGCCCTCATGTTATATTTTCCTAAAAGCACACAAACTACTCCCTTTTTTGGGTTTGTAACACATACAAGGGTATGTGCAGGATCATCATGGAAAAATAGGCCCTTAAGTGGCAAAATATTCTGAAAAATCAAAGTTAGGAAAATTGACGTAAAAATTTGAAAAAGTTATCTATATTATTTCAAAAATATGTAAGAATAGAATCTATATCAAATTGAATGTAGTTTATAAACTACTAGGTTTGTTTTTAAAACAAAAAATCTATTTGGTGAAAATTTGAAATTTAAATGTAGTAGTACTTAAATTTCAGGGAAAAAATAAGTAGGTGTTTTTCTGACCACCCTAACCACAATAAAATGATAATATTTTTTTATAAGATTTTAGATATAAGTAGAGGACTCATGTTCCGATGTTATGCATATTTTTTTGTAATTTTTTTCCAAGTAAATAATTAATTATAATTTTTTTATTACAACTTTAAAAATATAAAAAACTCATGTCTGACCACCTTAACTTGGTCAAAACTTCATGAATTATATTTTTCTTTTTTTAATCCTATAGTATGCGAAGCATAGAATGTGATGCATGTTTTGGATTCAAAAAATGTGATACCGTTTGAAATCTATAGATGTTTTATAATCAGCCTATCAATCAGGACTTTAGTCATAATTTGAATAGAAAATGAATAATAATTACTTATTAAATTCAAAGTAAAGCATAATTTATATTGGTAGAAAGATGATAATCTCCTTTAAAAACCCTTTTCATTTCATCAATTTTTCGGTAAAAAAAATTCATCAGCCACATACCCATTATATTGCCACTTTTTGGCCCATCATGATCCTGCACATACCCACAAATTATAATGCACATATGTTTTGTTTCAATTTTCTTTGGAATCCCACCCTTAGGCTTGAATTTCTCTTGGTTCAGGTTTGCATGTAAGGTGTCCAAAGATGTGTTTTTCCTTAAACATGAAAACATAAGCATATGTCAATTGTCTTCTCTATCAAATTGGCATATTTTAAGATATTATTTCAAAAAATGTGACAAAAATGTCAAACTCTGTCTCACCTTTCTAACCATAATTATTTTCTACATTTTGAATATATTAAGGTTTTGATCTTCAATTTCTTTTGATAGTGTCTTCATTTTTCTTTGAAAACCCATGTATAGCTTATTTTGTGTCATTTTTTATCTTCTCATTCAAATTAAATGTTTATATTCTAGAATCCATCCTATACACAGTTAAAAATAATATTTTTTATTATCTTTCTCAATATTAGAGGGGAGAACACTTAGTTTTTCATTTATTAGGATGTGCCCACCTTCAAAATTAGTAAAAAATATATGTTTATTAAAAAAATACTAGGAAAAATCCTAGTATAAACTACATGATGTTAACTAACTTTTCACAAAAATGATCTATGAAATATTTTTAAAATGTCAACATTTTAGGAGCAAACCTAATGCTATACTATATTTTTATAAAAAAATTAGGACCACTTTCTTAGCCCTTCTATTTGGCCCTCATAATCTTGAACATTTAAAAAAATATTATTTTAGAAACTAGATTTTGAGCACTAGCAATCTTGTTCTTATCACATTTTGATAATTTGAGTGTGGCTATTTGAATTTCTCATTCATGATCATTTTTTCCCAATTTCATAAAAAATGACCACTTTTGATCCCCTTTTGGCTTCCCATTTCCACGAACATACCCTTTGTGCTATTTCCAATTCTATTGTCCAACATCTCAACATGAGGATTTTTTACATTATCTAACTTAAACAATAAAATGGATTGAAGATAATGCTTTTCATTGATTAAAATAGATATCAATAGATTTATGTCCAACATCAATTTTAAATTAACAAAGTAACTAACACTAATGAAAACAAGAGATGATTTATGAGTTTGAATAGAAGTAATGACTTAAAAACATCCAAAGATACTTTAGAAATTAAAAGACAAGCCACCTAAAGTTGAACATGAATCTTTTTATTACTAATCAAATTCTCACAACATTAACACAATGCTCAATTTCAAAGTTTGAATGAAACATCAACTTTCCTTTGAAATTATGCTCTCAAAGCACTTATTTATAAGGTCTTTAGACACAACTCTTAGGTATGAAATAATAATTAAATAATCTCAATAAAGCTCTACTTTAAACAAATCCTAACTCTAGCTACTATAAAGAGGAAATAAAACACTAAAACAGCCTAAAACAATCCTTCTCCAATTTAACTATATTTTATCCTTTATATAAGCCAACTAATTTAAGGGAGCATTATTCTTTTAGTGATTTTTTTCTTTAAAATACTTAAGTTTAGCATTGTGTTGGAAGTTGAGCAACTAAGACATGAAGGCAAAATGATTTGGTGGCCATGCCTCTCAAACAACCCACACATTTCTTTTTATATTGTTGAGTGCTAATCATTAAGGTTCTTGTCTATTTTGTTGAAATTATTTAGAAGTGTTACTATTTTATAAATATGATTTCTTTGTCTTTTTTAGTTGTGTCTTTGATTATTGCATTTTACTATTGCTCACATCAATATTAAATTGTCATTTTTCCATTTTACTACAGATTTACCACATTAAAGATGAAATTTTCTTTTTCTCCATTCTCTTAACACATTGTTCACATTTTTTTTTACTATTAATTTTCCATTTTAATGTCACAATTTTCTCATGATGAAGTCACTTGAAAAGAATGAATTTTAGTTGAAATTGGTATGATTTAATTACTTATTTACCACTTAAAGTGTTTATTTGTGTTGGTTATACCATTTTATTATGTGCACCAAACTACTATTTAGATGTGTCATGGTTTTCCCGTCTCTTTTCCATCTTGATTACCTTTTTCAACTAAAATTACCGAATGGAAGTTGTGAGACCTCTTTGTTTATAGGTTATTTAAATTTTTGTTATCTTAGGTTTAATTCTATGCTAACAAAGTCTATTGAGAAATATGACAACCGTTGACACACTTGCTTCCTAGATGCACTATTTTGGACCAATGCCACTTAATTAAAGTACTAGAAGATTCATTTGTTGTTTGGGAACCTTGTTTTGAACTTCTATACATTTTAGATGCCTAAGTCTATGCTTAGATTCAATGTCTTCAATGCCTTCAAACTTCTCCACACACCCTCATACTTCATGGAGTTCATTGTAGTCACACATCTAGGCACATGAGGAAATTATGCTCTAATACTATATTGAGTGAGAGAGCAATTGAACAATGATTCATTATTATAAAATGCAAATATATAAAAGACAAGATTCAATTCTATCAAGAAATTGAATAATCGACTATACAGTCGGTAAGAAACTAATAATCCTCGATGTAATAAACTATCAGTTTTCCATTTTATCCATGATTTTACACTAATAAAGCCACTTTAAAAGTGTGACATCCCTTGACAATTTTTATGAATTTAAACTTGAAGAACATTTTTCCTATCTTTTTCATTTTGGACTTATGCCACTTAATGGAGTACTAGAAGATTCATTCACCATTTCTTACCCCTATTTTTAGGTTCAAGTCTTTGTCATTATATCCTATTCTATTTCATGTTGGATCTAACTTTCTAAGAACTTTACCATCTTTACTTGTCATTCCTTATCTGTGATCAATCTACAAACATTATTAGTAGGAAAACTAGGTGAACATCTTACCAGCATAATTTGATAGGACCCAAACTTTGTTGAAATGACAAGAATGATATGGCTTATTGACTAAAACTTGGCTAAATTTTTATAGTTGTACCAACAATTATCATCTTGCAAACTATTTTAGTATAGTCTTTCATAGTCTTCTCTTTCCAAATAAAATTTTGTATTTTGTTCAACAATTCTAATTTGTAGTCATAAATTATGAATATAATTTTAAATTTTTATATCAACTTGTCTTATTTTTTTCTGTATTTTAATTACCTATTTTATTTCCTTTCAATTGAATTTCTTTCCACCGAATTGTAGTATGTCATTTCAATTTTTTCCTATCAATTCTAACTCTATCAAGATCTTAAAAAAATTAGACTCAAAATATTCTTCTAGATCATGTATCCAATAAATCAATTCTTTTCAATTCAAAACTTTAGAACAACTAGCAATAGATAGCATTTCAAAATATAACTATATTATAATTTTTTCATTGATGTTTCAAACCACACTTTGTGTAAAACCATCATCTAGGTGAGAGAAAACTAGGATTAGGTTGTAGAAAATTGCTCATTGAAAAGGAAAGGAAAAGATGGTGAATGAGAAATGATGTAAGAAAAATCACCACCTACTAAGGTCAAGCCAAAATAATGAAAAATGAAGATGCATAACTACCTTTAAATTTACAAAAGCAGATTAAATTCTACCAAATATTAGAAATCTTAAAGTTAGAAAGGAAATAAGCTAAAGAAATTAATTAAGAGATCATAATATATAATACTTAGAATAACCAATTTTTTATTATAAAAATAATAGTAATAGAGTATTAATATTAGGATTGGAAAGAGTAATCAAAGTTGAAATGATTGGTCTTTAATCATCAAATTGAAAATAGCGTTAAGAACAATTTAAGGTCTAAAATTCAAAAAATAATTAATATTTGAAAGGTTATTATTAATTTGATAATAATAAATATAAGAGTAGAAACTTTTTAGGAAAAAATGATAGAAAATGTTGATAATAGTACTATTAGTAAGAAAAATAAATAAAAGAAACAACCAATAACCATATTAAAATAAAATGGCTACAGTTAATTAATTTACATGGTACTTATAATCTACAACAATGACAAATCTTTCATGTATATTTCTCATGGGAAGAGACAATGTTCTAAGGTTTTAAATCTTCCTCTAGAAGATGAGTAGTGCTTTGTACATTTCCTTTGGAGAAAACTATGTTGAAAATGAATCCATACTCAACAAAATGTTAACTGATCATTTAGACACAAATAAAAAAATATACTAAAATTTGGCTTGTTGTGATATGTCATTAGTTGAGGAGTTCTTTTGCACTCATCTATTGGGTTTCTAAGCTTTTGGGGACCAAAACCTCCCTAGTTAGGGAGGTTTGATCTATAAAGGGTCTATTTGGTTTTATGTTCATTAGTATGTTTTGGGAAAAAGGATAACTTCATGTATAATAGAAAATGTTCAAGATGGTATGAGATATCCATGTGCAAGCTTTAGTGTGCATGACAATCCTTAGAAATGGAATATTTTGACCATTTTGGGGAAATCAAGAATTTCCACAAGCAATGTAATAGAAAATGTTTCAAATAGTTTGAACTTATTTCTCTTTGCAAAATGAAATATTTGTTACATACAATCATTGCATCAAGTAACATTTCAAATGCTGAAATTTTTCACTTCCTCTTCGTCTTCAATGGAAATTTCAACTTTTAGATGATAGGGGAGTAGAGGTTAAAATCTATATGCTCGAGCCTTCATCCTCCTACTGAGAATTGTTTTTGTGAGATATTGTCTTGTGCATTCTCATGTTTCATGATTGTCATAACAAAAGAGAGGTTTGAGAGTTAAATTGGGATAATTTGATTTGTTCTTGGGAAGTAGTCAACTTGTTGGAACTCTTGTAGAAGGCTCGAGGAGTTGTGAATAATTCTTGTAAGATAAAAACCAGGGAAACTCAAGGACGCACCCCCAACATTTTTGGACATGTCCCCATTTCTAGGACATCCTGAGGATGGGGGTATGCCTAGGGGATGTCCGGAAGGGGATGTCCTCTAGACATCCCTAAAAAAATTGAAACTAGTAGAAACATTCTTGGAATGCGGAGACACAAGGACATGTGGGAGGGGATAGCTCGCCATCCTCAAGACAGTCGGTCGTCCCCCCGTAAAGTCACATTAAAAAAACACTCTTATTTAAACAAATATTTTAAAATCATTCTTAAGTGGGCCCCCACACCCTAGCTTTCCCTTAATGGATTAAAAAAGGTTCATTTCATTTCATTTGTAAATTTTGTTTGTGCAAATATATTGCAGTAGGGTTTGAAGGAAGAGCAAGTTTTTTGAGCAGTGATTGAAAGATCAACTACAAAATATGTTGAATCTAGGGAATTATTAGTAGTGAGGTTGCAATTTCTTCAGAGAGGGAAATCATTCTATCAATTTTTATTTTTTTTTGAAATTTTTTTTCAAATCTTATAGTAAAAATTGTCTGATTTTTTTTTCATTTTTCAATTTAAAGTTTGATTAAATCTCAAAAAATAACATGAGCAACAATGAGAATGACAATAGTGACAATGGAATGCATCAAACTCAATTAAATTTAATGGTTTTAACCTCATTAGAGTGTGGAAGTGTTGCCCGGGTGGAAGCGAGGAACCAAAGAATCCATTTGAGTGCCCTTTAGAAATCTTGAAAACTTATGCAAAAGGCCCTTTCAACAAAACAAAAATCTCTTCTCCAATTTGTGATAGCCTAGATGCCAAAGGTAAACATTTAGAGGGGAGTAGGGTGTGCTTATGTCACATTTACAATACAAATTTTAGAGGGAGCTACACAAGGGTACAATCTCATTTCTTAGGTGTTAGAGGCTGTGGAGTTAAGGTTTGTCCAAACATACAAGATGATGAGAAGCTAGAGGCTCATGCATTGAACATGGAGGAATAAATGAAGTATACATGTGTGACAATGTTGACATTCTCTTGCAAGTTGACATTCATCTATGCTTATGTCATCCATGGCTAGTAGTGGTAGTAGTGATATTGCCACAAGGAAAGAGGAAGGTTAGTGGTGGTGAGAGGTCAGGGACAGTTGCAGTTATGTTTAATGTGCAAGCATGAGATGCAACAAAACCTTCCATTTCCATAAGAAATTTTTCCCATGCTACCCATTTCATTTGGCTCATTCCTCTTATTTCAAATAAATAATCAAAGATGTAGCATCTATTGGTACCTCATTTACAACCCTCAAGATCATAAACTATGCATTACCCTCCTAAACAAAGAATATACTAAGTTTAAGTTGTTAATGTAGGGTATGAGGAAAACTTGAATTAGAATAGGTTGTTCTATTGTGATGGATGGGTGGAACAATATTAGACATCAACCAATCATCAATATCATAGTCACATGCCCAACTGGCTCTTATTTTCTTAGAGTCATGGATTGTTTAGGGAAGTGTAAGGATGCAAACTTCCAGTTTAGCATTTTGAGAGAAGCCATATAGGAGGTTGGGGCCTCAAATGTTGTTTAGATGGTCACTGATTCAACATGTGTGTGCAAATTGGTAGTATGATGGTGGAGGATGCTTACAAGTATATCTTTTGAACCTCATGTTGTGTTCATGCATTGAAAGAAATAGGGAAAATAGATTGAGTGAAGCAAATGGTGACAAAGACTAGGGATATTCAAATGTTCATTTGCAACCACCACACCTTACTTGCTCTTTTCATGGCATTTTCAAATAAGGAATTCCTCAAACCTATTGAGACAAAATATGTTAGTTAATTATTTTGTTAAAGAGGATAAATGACGTGCATGAGCCTTTGCAATTGATGATGGTGAATTTAGAGTGGGGTAGATAGCCTAATTCAAGCTCTATTGAAGGAAAACTATCAAATAAAGGATCCTTGATGATGATTGGGGGTCCATTGTGAGGTAATAAATTACCGGTTTTATTAAATATTAAATATTAAATTGCTGATTTTCATATTAAATTTATAATATTTGAATTCTATCATCCAATATTTCAACTTTTGAAGTTTTTAACTTGTCAATTAATTTTTTTCAACTATTTGTTTGCATTTTGTAGATATGTTTTCTCTTTCACCTCACCTGTTGCAAATGGCATTATATATGCTCGTATAGACTCTCCTATTCTTGGAGAGATATATAAGACATTTGACAACATGCTTGTTAAAATTAACCAAATAATTTTGGCTCATGATCCTACTTTGGGATTATATGAGCAACATATTAAGCCCATTGTAATGCAGAGGTGGAACACAATGAATACCCCGCTTCATATAGCCTTTGCTCTCAATCCCAAATGGTATGCACAAAAGGTTCGAAGGTTGCCTCCTTGTGATGATGAAGAGGTGAAAGAAGGGCTAATGAAGGCCTTTTGTAAGATGTATTTAGTTGAGGAGTTTGCAATAATTTGCACACAATGACTCGCCTTCTTAAATCTTTGTGGTCCAACATTCAATAAACTAGAGGTGAAGATAGATAGAGGTACATTAGCTCAAATTGACCCTATTGGATTGTGGACATGGCACGAGAAGGATACACCATAGTTGAGGATGGTTGTCATTCGCTTCTTTTCACAAGTTTCCAATTCCTCTATTGCAAGAGGAATTGGTCCATATATGGTTTTATCCACTCAATTAATAGGAATAGATTTACCTCTAGACAAGCAAAGAAGCTAGTGGTCATGCATATGTAGTGCTCTTCGACTTTAGGATCATCAGACTCTAGATTATTGACAAGTTCCAACTTTACAGTGGGATGTTAGTCTCAAAGACGCCACCTAGGTTGATGAGGAGGAGGCACCAGAGGGATTGGTTGGGATCCCGTTAGATGAGATTGACCCTCACAATGACAATGACTCAAAAGAGGACTCTAATTTTGATATATTGTTGAGAGATGTAGATTAGGAGCAATAAAGTACCTTCTTTTTTTGTATTTTCATATTGTAATTGAAAGTGAAACTTGTAGCCTTCAGGCATTTTGTTGTACCTTGTATACTATTTTTTAATATCATGTGCATATTAACAATGAATTATGAAAGCAATTTGAATTAAATTTGACATTTGCTAATTTGTCCGACTTTGACTCTCATGTGAACTCTCAATTTAACACAAATGTTATATATTAAGGTTCTATCATGTATATATGAATGCTTTACCAATTTTATCATATGCAAATATATTTTAAATTTTCTCTATTTTTTATATAACTGCCCCCTAAAATGGCCTGAAAAATCAGGGACTCTTTAACACATTCCCCTTGTCTCTTGTCATCCCCATCCCAAAAACTTGAGGTAACATAGGTAAAAACCATTTTTTAGGACTAAGTATTTACTTTAATTTTCTTGAGTTTTTTTTCCATTAGCGGTTTCTCCAAGTATATCGGTCTCATTTCACTACTACATTGAGGGGCTTTTTAAGATGATAATTTAGGACAAAATACTAATTTTGTCTTAAATATATTTAAGTTATATTTATTTATTTATTTTGTCTTAACTTAAGACAATAGAAATTAAATATATTTAAGTTTTTTAATTTATTTTACATTGTCTCAAATTAAGACAATAGAAATTAAATATATTTAAGTTTTATTTTTTATTTTACATTGTCTCAAATTAAGACAATAGAAATTAAATATATTTAAGTTTTATTTTTTATTTTACATTGTCTCTCACTATTTTTTTTCTTTTGTCGTAAGAAACACTCATTGCAAAGCCTACAGCTGTTCGATTTTGCCTTCCAAGAAATAAATAAATTTATTTATTTGGTATTTAGTGATAAAGAGAATTAATAAATTTATTTATTTGGCATTTCGTGATAAAGAGAATATGCCACGTGCCTATTTCGATTATCAATGCTTTGTGTTATTTCTTTTAGTTTAATTTATTCTTAATAATTTTTAAAGTTAAAAAAATATTTGAGTAGTTATTAGAGTTTTTTTATTGTAGGTTTTAGTAAATTTATATTTATATTTAAATTTTTTTAATATACATTTTAAATTAAATCACATAAAATTTATTAAAATTAAATCAAATCAAATCAAAATTATCTATATTTAAATTAGAAATTGATTTTTTACCTTTCATTTTATTTTTTAGTTTTTTAAGTTTAATCTTACTTGTAATTTTTAATATAAAAGTTAAAATTTTAGTTTTAACAGTTTTAATACAGTTTATTTTTAGTTTTACTATTTTATTTGAAGTACAATTTTACTTTCAAATTAATGTTACTATTGTTTGCAATATATTAATTATATTTTTTAAGTACATTTTTTTAAATTTTAATTCTATTATTTAATTATTTATTCTCAATAAGTTTATTATTTAATATTTTTTAAAAATTATTTGTTTAAATGGATATTTTAATTTTGCATTTCCTTTATAGTATGATTTAACTTTGAAATTTATTTTACATATTTACTTATATTTATGAAATTACAAACTACAATTAAAAGTTATTAGAAATAATTTAATTTATAATTATTCATGTTATTAAATTTTAATTATTTTAAAATTATTTGTTTAAATGGATATTGTAATTTTGCATTTCCTTTATAGTATGATTTAACTTTGAAATTTATTTTACATATTTATTTATGCTTATGAAATTACAAATTATAATTAAAAGTTATTAGAAATAATTTAATTTATAATTATTCATTTTATTTTTATCCTAATTTATATAATAAAATAAATTTCAAACTTAAAATCTAAATTAAACGTTATTGAGAGAGAGGGAGACTAACTTTTGATTAGTCAATTCATGCCAACAATCCAAGGATTACATGTGTCCCTAGGGAGTTATGCTCAAGGTACCACATGTTTCATTTGATTAAGGATATGATAATTCACCTTTCAAACCTCTTTAGAGTACCCATTGCACACTTAAGGAAGATAGAGAAGATATAAAGAGGAAAAGGGAGAAAAAGAGAAAGAAAGGAAGAGAGAGAGAGAGGGGGGGCAAAGATAAAAATGGATGGATATAGATAGGGAGAGGGAGATACAAAAAGAGAAAAGAGAGAAAAAAAGATAGAGAGAAAGATAAATAGAGATCTATGGAAAGATAAAGAGGGAGACAAAGAGATATGGAGATATAGAAGAGAGATAGAGATATAGAGATAGAGATAGAGGTAGAGATATACTAGAGGAATAAATAGGGAGAGAGAGGGGGAGAGAAAGATAGAGAATGGTGAGTGAGAGAGAGAGAGAGAGAATATAAGAGACATAGATAGATATAAAAGTACCATAGGGAGAGATAAAAGAGATAGATAAAGAGAAATAGGAGACAAAGATATATAGAAGTAGAGGGGGAGATAAATAGGGACAATAAATAGTAGGTGAGAGATAGGAACTGAGAGAGAGAAGAGCGTAAGAAAAATATAAAAGAGAAATATGAGAGAGATACAAAGAGAGAAATTGAGAGATAATGAGAAACATAGAGATTGAGAGGGAGACATAGATAGAAAGAGTGTCTCTCTCTTTCTCTTCCCATCTTTATACATATATCTCCTCATCTCTACCTCTCTTTATATATAACTCCCTATCTCTATATTTCTACCCTTACAATGCTCCCTTTCTCATTCTCTCCCTCTTCCCTTTCCTCTCTCCTTCCATCTCTCTTTCTCTCTCTTCCCCCTCCATTTTTCCCACTACCTATCTCTCTATCTCTCCTTCTTTTGAGATCTCTATCTCTCCCTATCACTTCCTCTTTCTATATCTCTATTTTATCTCTATCCCATTGAATCTCTCCCTCTCCCTAAATATATCCCTTTGTCTCTATCTTCATATATATCTCTCTCACACACACACACATACAAACTACATTTCTCCCTCCTTATCTTTATCTCTCTCTCCCTCTCTCTATTTATTTGTTCATCTCTTTATTACTTATCTTTATCACAGGTTATCTCTCACTCTTTCCTTCTCTACATATCCCTCTCTCTACCTCTCTATATATAACTTCTTATATATTTATCTTTCTATCTCTCCATCCCCCTCTCATTGTCTCCCTCTTAATATCTTTATTCCTCCCTCTCCATCTCTCTCTCAACCCCTCTATCTTTCATAAGTTATATCTATCTCTATCTCTCCTTCTTTCTATCCCTATCTCTCCCTCTTTCTATCCCTGTCTCCCCCCCTCTATCTCTCTATTACTCCCTCTTCTATATCTCTTTACTTTTTTCTCCTCTCTATTTCTCTACCTCCCTCTCTCCTTCCTTCATATATCTTTCTCTCTCCTCTCTCCACACACACCTCCCTATTCCTCCCTCACTATATCTCGTCAAAAGAGTTATATCCCTAGGGAGGTTATGTAAATTACCATGTGTCATTTGATTAAGGATACGATAATTCACCTTTCAAACCTCTTTCGTGTACCCATTGCACACTTAAGGAAGATAGAGAAGATATAAAGAGGAAAAGGGAGAAAAAGAGAAAGAAAGGAAGAGAGAGAGTGAGGGGGAGGCAAAGATAAAAATGGACATGGATATAGATAGGGAGAGGGAGATACAAAAAGAAAAAAGAGAGAAAAAAAGATAGAGAGAAAGATAAATAGAAGATATCTATGAAGAGGTAAGAGAAGACAAAGAGATATCTAGAGATATAGAGTTATAGATCTCGAGATAGAGATAGAGGTGAGATATGAAAAAGAATAAATAAGGAGAGAGAGAGAGAGAATATAGAACATAGATAGATATAAAGGTACCATAGGAGGAGAGAGAGATAGAGATAGATAAAGAGAAATGAGGAGACAAAAGATATATAGAAGTAAGAGAGGAGGAAGATAAATAGGGACAATAAAGGGAGTGGAGTGAGAGATAGGGAGAGAGGGAAGAGCATTAAAAGAAAAGTAAGAGAAATATGAGAGAGATACAAAGAGAAAAATTGAGAGATAATGAGAAACATAGAGATTGAGAGGGAGACATAGATAGAAAGAGTGTCTCTCTCTTTCTCTTCCCATATTTATACATATATCTCCTCATCTCTACCTCTCTTTATATATAACTCCCTATCTCTATCTTTCTATCCTTCCAATGCTCCCTCTCTCATTCTCTCCCTCTTCCCTTTCCTCTCTCCTTCCATCTCTCTTTCTCTCTCTTCCCCCTCCATTTTTCCCACTACCTATCTCTCTATCTCTCCCTCTTTTGAGATCTTTCTCTCCCTATCACTTCCTCTTTCTATATCTCTATTTTATCTCTATCCTCTCTCCATTTCTCTCCCTCTCTCCCTATATATATCCCTTTGTCTCTATCTTCATATATATCTCTCTCTCACACACACATACACACTCCATTTCTCCCTCCTTATCTTTATCTCTCTATCCCCCTCTCTATTTATCTCTTTATTACTTATCTTTATCACAGGTTATCTCTCACTCTTTCCTTCTCTACATATCCCTCTCTCTACCTCTATATATATAAATTCTTATATATTTATCTTTCTATCTCTCCATCCCCCTCTCATTGTCTCCCTCTTAATATCTCTATTTCTCCCTCTCCATCTCTCTCTCAACCCTTTTATCTTTCCTAAGTTATATCTATCTCTATCTCTCCTTCTTTCTATCCCTACCTCCCCCCCTCTCTCTCTCTATTACTCCCTCTTCTATATCTCTTTACATTTTTCTCCTCTCTGTTTCTCTACCTCCATCTCCTTCCCTCTCTATCTATTTATACAAATCTCCCTCTCTATCTCTCTCCATATATCTTTCTCTCTCTCTCTCTCTCACACACACACACTCCCTATTCCTCCCTCACTATATCTAACAATCCAATGATTACATGTGTCCCTAGGGAGTTATGCTCAGGGTACCACATCTCTCATTTGATTAAGGATATTATAATTCACCTTTCAAACCTCTTTAGTGTACCCATTGCACACTTAAGGAAGATAGAGAAGATATAAAGAGGAAAAGGGAGAAAAAGAGAAAGAAAGGAAGAGAGAGAGAGGGGGGGTAAAGATAAAAATGGACATGGATATAGATAGGGAGAGGGAGATACAAAAAGAGAAAAGAGAGAAAAAAAGATAGAGAGAAAGATAAATAGAGATCTATGGAGAGATAAAGAGGGAGATAAATAGATATAGAGAGATAGAAGAGAGATATAGATATAGAGGTAGAGATAGAGGTAGAGATATATAGGAATAAATAGGGAGAGAGAGAGAGAGAGAGAGAAAGATAAAGATAGTGAGAGAGAGAGAGAGAGAATATAAGAGACATAGATAGATATAAAGTACCATAGGGAGAGAGATAAAGAGATAGATAAAGAGAAATAGGAGACAAAGATATATAGAAGTAGAGAGAGGGGGAGATAAATAGGGACAATAAAGGAGTAAGGTAGAGAGATAGGGAGAGAGAGGAAGAGAGAACATAAGAAAAATATATAGAGAAATATAAGAGAGATACAAAGAGAGAAATTGAGAGATAATGAGAAACATAGAGATTGAGAGGGAGACATAGATAGAAGGAGTGTCTCTCTCTTTCTCTTCCCATCTTTATACATATATCTCCTCATCTCTACCTCTCTTTATATATAACTCCCTATC
Organism: Sequoia sempervirens; assembly: GCA_007258455.2. NCBI lineage: Eukaryota > Viridiplantae > Streptophyta > Pinopsida > Cupressales > Cupressaceae > Sequoia > Sequoia sempervirens. The sequence goes on along the minus strand of VDFB02013231.1, from coordinate 22,105 downwards.
TCTATCTTTCTATCCTTCCAATGCTCCCTCTCTCATTCTCTCCCTCTTCCCTTTCCTCTCTCCTTCCATCTCTCTTTCTCTCTCTTCCCCCTCCATTTTTCCCACTACCTATCTCTCTATCTCTCCCTCTTTTGAGATCTCTCTCTCTCCCTATCACTTCCTCTTTCTATATCTCTATTTTATCTCTATCCTCTCTCCATTTCTCTCCCTCTCTCCCTATATATATCCCTTTGTCTCTATCTTCATATATATCTCTCTCTCACACACACACATACACACTCCATTTCTCCCTCCTTATCTTTATCTCTCTCTCCCCCTCTCTATTTATCTCTTTATTACTTATCTTTATCACAGGTTATCTCTCACTCTTTCCTTCTCTACATATCCCTCTCTCTACCTCTATATATATAAATTCTTATATATTTATCTTTCTATCTCTCCATCCCCCTCTCATTGTCTCCCTCTTAATATCTCTATTTCTCCATCTCCATCTCTCTCTCAACCCCTTTATCTTTCCTAAGTTATATCTATCTCTATCTCTCCTTCTTTCTATCCCTATCTCCCCCCCTCTCTCTCTCTATTACTCCCTCTTCTATATCTCTTTACATTTTTCTCCTCTCTATTTCTCTACCTCCATCTCCTTCCCTCTCTATCTATTTATACAAATCTCCCTCTCTATCTCTCTCCATATATCTTTCTCACTCACTCACACACACACACACACACACACACACACACACACACTTCCTATTCCTCCCTCACTATATCTAACAATCCAAGGATTGCATATGTCCCTAGGGAGTTATGCTTAGGGTACCACATGTGTCATTTGATTAAGGATATGATAATTCACCTTTCAAACCTCTTTAGTGTACCCATTGCACACTTGAAGAAGATAGAGAATATATAAAGAGGAAAAGGGAGAAAAAGAGAAAGAAAGGAAGAGAGAGAGAGAGGGGGTGGGTAAAGATAAAAATGGACATGGATATAGATAGGGAGAGGGAGATACAAAAAGAGAAAAGAGAGAAAAAAGATAGAGAGAAAGATAAATAGAGATCTATGGAGAGATAAAGAGGGAGACAAAGAGATATAGAGAGATAGAAGAGAGATATAGAGATAGAGATAGAGATAGAGATAGAGGTAGAGTTAGAGATATATAGAAATAAATAGGGAGAGAGAGAGAGAGAGAGAGAAAGATAGAGATAGTGAGAGAGAGAGAGAGAGAGAGAATATAAGAGACATAGATAGATATAATGTACCATAGGGAGAGAGATAAAGAGATAGATAAAGAGAAATAGGAGACAAAGATATATAGAAGTAGAGAGAGGGGAAGATAAATAGGGACAATAAAGGAGTAAGGTAGAGAGATAGGGAGAGAGAGGAAGAGAGAACGTAAGAAAAATATAAGAGAAATATGAGAGAGATACAAAGAGAGAAATTGAGAGATAATGAGAAACATAGAGATTGAGAGGGAGACATAGATAGAAGGAGTGTCTCTCTCTTTCTCTACCTCCCTCTCCTTCCCTCTCTATCTATTTATACAAATCCCTCTCTATCTCTCTCCATATATCTTTCTCATGCACACACACACACACACACACACTCCCTATTCCTCCCTCACTATATCTAACAATCCAAGGATTACATGTGTCCCTAGGGAGTTATGCTCAGGGTACCACATGTGTCATTTGATTAAGGATATGATAATTCACCTTTCAAACCTCTCTCTCTCTCCTCTACCTATCTCCCTCTCTTTCTCTCCATCCCTCTCTTTATATCTCCCCTCTATCTATCCCCATCTCTCCCTCCCTCACTCCCTCTATATCCCCCTATCCATCTCTCTATCTGTGTGTCTCTATCTATTTTTCTCCGTCTATCTCTCGACACGTCTCCTTCTCTCTATCCATTTAACTCTCGCCCTCTCTATTTCCCTCTACCTCTTCCTATACCTCCATATCTATATCTCTTTACCTCACTATCTTTATCTTTCCCTCTCTATCTCTCTCTATATATAACTTCCTATGCCTATCTTTATATTTCTATTTATTCCTCTCTCTCCTCTCCATACCGGTCTCCATCTCCATCCCCATATCTATCTTCCTCTTTACCTCTCTCTCACTCTTCCCCCCTTTATATCTCCCTCTTTGTATCCATATCTCTCCCTCTATCTCCCTCTCTTCCTATGACAAACATAACATGAGCCTACTACTAATGAAGCCTGATTATCTTCTTGATTCAAATGTTTTGTTTCTTTCATGTTTGGATACTTGTAACTGGATGCATATTTCATTTGAAGCTATCACCTCTCCATTGAGACCTTTGTTGCACAAACAAAATAATTTACTAAATGGCCTACCAATCAGTCTCTTGCATTGCATAGATGTATGCAAAATGAAGATAGAAAATTTTCGTAATGGATATTCTAGACCTCTTCGGCGTACTTATTGCACACCAAGGTGAAATTGCTAGTTAAGTTTTATTTTTTACTTTACATTGTCTCTATCTCTCTCTATATATAACTTCCTATGCCTATCTTTATATTTCTATTTATCCATCTCTCTCCTCTCCATACCCCTCTCCATTTCCATCCCCATATCTATCTTCCTCTTTACCTCTCTCTCACTCTTCCCCCCTTTATATATCCCTACATATCCCTTTCTCTACCTCTATATATATAAGTTCTTATATATTTATCTTTCTATCTCTCCATCCCCTTCTCATTGTCTCCCTCTTAATATCTCTATTTCTCTGTCTCCATCTCTCTCTCAACCCCTCTATCTTTCCTAAGTTATATCTATCTCTATCTCTCCTTCTTTATATCCTTATCTCTGCCTCTTTCTATCCCTATCTCCCCCCCTCTCTCTCTATTACTCCCTCTTCCATATCTCTTTACTTTTTTCTCCTCTACCTATCTCCCTCTCTTTCTCTCCCTCCCTCTCTTTATATTTCTATTTATCCCTCTCTCCTCTCCATACCCCTCTCCATCTCCATCCCCATATCTATCTTCCTCTTTACCTCTCTCTCACTCTTTCTATCCATATCTCTCCCTCTATCTCCCTCTCTCCCTATGAAAAACATAACATGAGCCTACTACTAATGAAGCCTGATTATCTTCTTGATTCAAAGGTTTTGTTTCTTTCATGTTTGGATACTTGTAAGTGGATGCATATTTCATTTGAAGCTATCACCTCTCCATTGAGACCTTTGTTGCACAAACAAAATCATTTCCAAAATGGCCTACCAATCGATCTCTTGCATTGCATAGATGTATGCAAAATATAGACAGAAAATTTTCGTAATGGATATTCTAGACCTCTTCAGCGTACCTATTGCACACCAAGGTGCAATTGCTAGTTAAGTTTTATTTTTTACTTTACATTGTCTCAAATTAAAATAGAAAAAATAACTACCTTTTCCAAAAAATGTATTAATTATTTCCCACATATGGCTTTTCCCTCAAACAAAACTGCTGTTTTTGTAGCTTTTTTATGGCTTTGTGAGTTGGCTCTCCCGTTTGCTGCTACGGCGTCGAACTTAGATGGAGTTTCTTCATGCGGGAAGGCTTACAATGGGTGTGGCAGGAAGGAAGCTTATAAGAATGCAGGGTGTGGCGGGAAGTGATGATTGCAGTATTGGGTTTTTGTCGGATTTGCAAAAAATATTATGCCCTAGCTACCATTTTCTTCATCCCATGGGCTGCCATTTTCTTCAACCTGTGGGTCGTCTCCAAGCAAATAGGTAAAATTTTAAAAGACCCCAGACTTGTCAAAATTCCTTACTCCCCTACCTATGTTGCATGTTGTATTGTATTATGTACCCTGCGATAATAGCAAGCTAGGAAACGTTAAATATCATAGACTTGTCTCTTACATTTAGTAATCATTCAATATTCTTAAAAGTTAAAATAGCGTGATCTACTCTCTCATAAACTATCTTTCACCTCATTGAAATTAAAATTCAGTGAATCCTGGAACTTGTAGAGATTTTCATTGATTGCACTTCCCAAATCTATAAAGAGTACAACTTACGTTTCATACCTCATTCGTCTTTGTGCACCATTTATTTTGGCTTTGGCTCATTTTGGTCTGGAATTTGCTTGATCAAAGAATGACATCAGTATGATTAATATGACTTAGCTACAAATAGAATTAATCATAATGTCTTGAAACAAATTCACAGGGATCATAAGGAATGCCAAACCTCTAAGTTAATGAATATTTTGAAAAGCCTTTGGGATGGCAAGATATTTGATTTTGGAGTTAATATGCAGGTCATCAATTATTTCAGCATTAGGAATTGGAATGAAGAAAGATCCTCCACTGAAGCTTCCCCATCATCCTTGTGTCTGCCATCTTCACTTGATTTATTTAAATCATCTTCTTGGAGAATCTCTTTCTGTTCAGATTGCTTTTGTTCTATGAAATGTTCTTCAAAAGCTACAGAAAGTGGATTTACATGTCTATCTTATAGGTTTTCCCCTATTATAGTTGAATTTGTAACCAACTGTGATCCATAAAATTATTGAAAATCATCAGTCTTCAGCTGGGAAATCAATTTCCTCTTTGGATGAATCTTCTAAAATTGATTCCATTGACAACCTGTCATAGCTACAACACTTGAATATAATGGAGTGTGTAGGTTTAAATAACGTCCCTGATTCCATTGGTAACCTGTCATAGCTGCAGCACTTGAACATAGAAGGGTGTAAAAGTTCAAATAACCTCCCTAATTCTATTGGCAACCTATCACAGTTGCAACACTTGAACATAGAAGACTGTAGAGGTTTAAAAAAACCTTCCTGATTCCATTGGCAACCTGTCACATCTGTGGTACTTGAAAATAGAAAGTTGTAGAGGTTTAAATAACCTCCCTAATTCCATTGTCAACCTGTCACAGCTGTAGCACTTGAACATAATAGGAAGTTTCAAAGGTTTAAATAACCTCCTTGATTCTATTGACAATCTAGTGCAGCTGCAACACTTGAAAATAAAATATTGTAATGGTTTAAATAACCTCCTTGATTCCATTGGCAACCTGTCACAACTGCAACGTTGAATATAGAAGGGTGTGTATGTTTAAATAACCTTCCTGACTCTACTGGAAAACTGTCACAGCTGCAACAATTGAACTCTTGAAACCAAATGGTTTTCATCCTCTAATCTCCAAAAAACCTAAGGAATTTTCATCCTCATTTATGATTGCTTGAACATAAGTGCTTAGGGAAAATTTGACAAGAGTTTACAAAATATAGAATACTACTTCAAAGAAAATAAAAATATAGCAATGGCCTTAAAGGGTTTAAGAAGTTAAAAAACAATGCTAAGAATAAATACTCACCTTGTGAGAAAAATATTTATAGAGAGGAAAGCCATAGAGTCTAGGAATAGCTTGTTGAAAGAATGAACAAGGAACCCTTTGCAACTTGTTGTCATTGATGCCAACAATGTTTGTTGTCAATTTTGCTTGATCTGATAAAACAATCTTTGTGTCATCTTAATCCAATATTCTGGTGCAAATTTTCTCATGTTTCGAGATCAACTTATGCGGTTATAGTGTGTTGGTTAGGAATTCTCAATACACCTATGTTCAAGGTTTCAACGGTTTTGGTTAATCTAGCTGAAAGTTATAAATGACAGAAGTTCGGAAAACTATATTTCAGATTATCCTTTTTAAGTTCCTTTCTCTTTTATATTACTGTTTCTCTTTTTGAAGCGATTCCTTAGTATGGTCTATTGCTCAAGGTTCAGTGCTCTGTAGCTATATGGTCAGATGGTATTGTCTTGTTATTTTCTCATGTATGATTGCTATTAATAAGCTTGAAAGAATAAAATTGTGAATTGGACTATCAAATCCCAAACTCCTCTTCCATAAAATCTTTGTATTTTTCTCCAAAGCTAAGATCTTCCTTCCACAAGTGTTGAAACGACAAATAAAATAAATTATAAGCTTATCAAGCATCAAATATTTTTATTAGAAGAAATAATTATTATTCAAATAAAATCAATAGTTACAAATACAAACCAGTAAAGGACTGGTAGCCAAACATAGCAAGTAACTGCAGTCCTTAGTCTCTCCTAAAAACTGAAATCAGAACAGCAATAAGTATATTATTTGATAGTTGTTCGCCAACAACAGCCCCAACAAGAGCATTGGGATTTACACTAAAAGAGTATTGAGAGCTTCCCTTGCATGATATGTGGTAAGGATGTTCTGTCATTTGTCAAAGATGATCCACTGTAATGAATGTACTTGGGAAAGTGAAGCTTAGATGCCACCAAATAAGAAAGTTTCATAGGAATGTCTCCCAAAATGCAGTCCACCTAGAAATTGGCAGTTGAGGTTGTCACATGTTGCATGTTGCTTCCTCCTGATTTGTAAATTAATCCACCTGCAAAGCACTTCAAGCTTACATATGTGTTCACTGTCCACAGCTAAAAAAAGAGTATCTCTTATGTAAAATCCAGGCAATCTGAAAATACATGTTAAGCATAGGCTACCATGATTCTGTTGGAGTGAGTTACTTTTATGCTCAATAAATTTTACCTTAGTTTCCTATCGACAATCCCTTGAACCCCCTATGGGTGCAAGTGCTAGTTTGATAGTTCTTTCATTCTTGCTTAGACCACTTTGGACTGTTCTCCACGATCACACACAAACAAAGGGCATTGATCTTCTCTCCTTGGGTAATTATTTTAGAGAGATAATTTTTAAGACAATTACTTTATCTAGAATAATTTTTTTATTTCCCTCTTTTTTAACATTTTACCTCCCTCAATATTCGGCATGCATTTTCCGTTTTATGAAGCTTCTTCTTTGAATAACTTGCACAGATCAAAATAACACGAGAAGAATCAAAGAACAAGAACAAAAAAAGGAGGCACCAGGAATAGAGGCACGACAGGCACAACGAACAGAATGGGGGTTTTCCAATACGACAAGGGCTTTTTCATCAGAAATGAAAAGGGGCTTTTTAGAAAATCAAAAAGGTGCAAAGTTTAGAGCAAGTCACGAGTCCAGGATCTTGGGCAAGTGACAACAATAAAGCTTTTACGAAGGGCCTTTCAGCAACAAACCAGGTGTGCCCCACGTTTTTGTCTTTTTTGTTTTGTTTCATACAAATGTACACCCTCCTTTCTCAGTTGAACTATGTGGTTGTTGGATTTGATTGAGTGGTGCCCATAATTCATTATTTAATCACCAAGGCACTGATTTGAGAAAATTTTCTTGAAGATTTTATTATTCTGTTTGAAGATTGTTCTTTCCATGTTATCTATATGTACCTTCAAATCAACATAACTTTAAATGACGATTTTGTTATGTCCATTTTTTATTTTTTCTATCTCATATTGGTTTAAAAGCACATGGCTATTTCAAAATTCCACTAGAGGTTCTGAATCAAAGTCAGCAATTTGGCATAAGATTGATGCTATGATTGAACTAATAGCGGCACTTCTTGGTGAGCATACTTCTAAAATGTTAGTACTTGTACCAAAGGATGAAGAGATATGTTCTAAAACCTGATGAAAGCACATTTTAGTATTAGTTTTGGGAGTTTATAGTGTAGATGATTAGGAATTTTGAGTCATTAACTTGTCTATTAGTAACAGACTTATGATCAGGTCAATCAGGTATATTGAGTTTTTGTTAACCTGTGTTAAATCAGGTGGCTTGGGAATTTCAAAACTAGGAATGATTGTAGGCTAGGGTAATGCTGATAAAGAGGAAGATGCTGCAATGGTTGACTATGTGGAAAAAAACTCTATGAATTGCATCATGGATTCAACATTACATCTGCTCATAGTTGACTTCTTATAATTGTCACCCTCCACACCTGATAAAGATTTCATTTTAGCAAAAATGAACAGCCGTAGAAAATATGTTGAGTTTAAATGTCACATGTCTCTATAGTTAAAAACTATATTAACTGCGTATCAGTTTTATATGATGGTATTTTTGTAATCAATAACCCTACACATCTAACCCTACACTCGTACTTACCAACAACCTTAGACTATATAGTTACCTTTTAATTGCAAACCTGCCTAATGTTAAAGCCCTACCTGAAAAAAAAAAAATTATATGCCCTGTTAAATACCATTGAAAATAAATATGTAATGTGAACCAGTACCTCTTGGATTAGTGTTTGAATTTTGGTCTTCTGGGTTGCAATGGGCTTTGCTAGATGAAGTAAGTTTAGGGCTGTGAGGTTTCCTTCCATAATATCTTTCCACTAATACCTTTAGAGACTTTTGTTCAATGTGGTGTTCTACAGAGAGCCTAGGATCTGATGTTTCCTTTCTAAGAAAATCCCAAGGCCTTCGTTTTCAGGTAATAACATGCTATTAACATGCTAATTAACATGCTAATTAACATGCTATTAACATAATAAAAATAGACTAGGTGCCTATAACTTGTAACCAACTACGATTCATAAAATTATTGAAAATCATTAGTCTTCAGCTGGGAAGTCAATTTCCTCTTTGGATGAATCTTCTGAAATTGATTCCATTGACAACCTGTCATAGCTACAACACTTGAATATAATGGAGTGTTTAGGTTTAAATAACATCCCTGATTCCATTGGTAACCTGTCACAGCTGCAACACTTGAACATAGAAGGGTGTAAAAGCTCAAATAACCTCCCTGATTCTATTGGCAACCTATCACAGTTGCAACACTTGAACATAGAAGACTGTAGAGGTTTAAAAAAACCTTCATGTTTCCATTGGCAACTTGTCACATCTGTGGTACTTGAAAATAGAAAGTTGTAGAGGTTTAAATAACCTCCATGATTCCATTGTCAACCTGTCACAACTGTAGCACTTGAACATAATAGGAAGCTTCAAAGGTTTAAATAACCTCCTTGATTCTATTGACAATCTAGTGCAGCTGCAACACTTGAAAATAAAATATTGTAATTGTTTAAATAACCTCCTTGATTCCATTGGCAACCTGTCACAGCTGCAACGTTGAACATAGAAGGGTGTGTAGGTTTAAATAACCTTCCTGACTCCATTGGAAAACTGTCACAACTGCAGCAATTGAACTCTTGAAACCAAATGGTTTTCATCCTCTAATCTCTGAAAATCCTAAGGAATTTTCATCCTCATATATGATTGCTTGAACATAAGTGCTTAGGGAAAATTTGACAAGAGTTTACAAAATATGGAATACTACTTCAAAGAAAATAAAAAATATAGCAATGGCCTTAAAGGGTTTAAGAAGTTAAAAAACAATGCTGAGAATAAATTTAATATCAGATAATAGCATGCATGGAATCTGAATCACAGGGGAGAATGCCACAATGTAAAGTACAAGGCCAACCAAAGCTAACCAGCCATAGTTACTTGGGCAAGATTGTGTGTACCAAGATCTAGAACTACTAGTGCAAATGTCAGCATGTGTTGTAAAATCTCTGCAATGGAATTTAATGACAAATATATCAAGTTGTAATAATTAGTGTACTATAAACACATGCAATAAAATTGAATGGATCAATTACTTAATTAGTTCAGTATATAACTTCCCCTTGTACAAATTGGCTTGTAACATCCCCTCAAAAAAGTTAGGCATATTAAATTCCATTTGAGTGAAAGCACAATTTGATACACAAAGCCCTCTTGCCAGGGTACGTAAAGGAAACACTTAAAAATTAATCATTTGCAGTGTTGAGATGATTCTTTCTGCAATTAGGTGTGACTACCAGCTCCCTAGAGTTGTCTAGACAAAGGTGATTGTTGTGTAGTCCCTGCTAGAGAATTTATGTTTAATTGATTTTTAAATTTAATCCTCTAAATGAGTGTGGTTTAGCAGTTGATCCCTAACTCTCACAATCTTAAAATCAAACAGATCAAACATTCATTGCAAATAAGTGGTCAAGGCAAGTGAAAGGCATTCCTATGTTCAAGAAACTCTGTATTGGAATTCGCTGGTGAGTATCAAATTGGGATAATGCATATGAACACAATCATGCTCAAATAAATGCATTAGTGAATTATGAAGTGTTTTCTTCAACCAGTTTGGCCTATCAGGTTTATTTAAGTGTAAGAGAATTCATTGGGAAATATATAATTTGGTGATAAGCAAAAAATAGATAAACATACTGGAACTGAAAGAATGATTCATCTAATGTATGCTTAGATGAGTTAGGGCCATTAGATTCAATACAAATGTGTTTCTAACGTATTTGAAAGAGTTTTCCTATTGTCAAAACTCAAAAACATGTGTTGTAATTCATTGGCGAGCATATATTTCTTGATTATCAAAATGGAAACGATCATCCTATAGGTGAAGGAATGAATGAAATGTCTAACATCTCCTTAAATCAATTAGCCTCATAAAAAATATGTTTCAAGATATTTGAAGGTGGTTTTTCACATTTTCCATGTTAAGGATCTTTTGTAGTAAGTCTGCTAGGTTGGGTTGGGGTAGGAGTAAAAGTTAGAAAACTTGCACCATACTAGACTAGATTCAACTTCTTGAAGGCATGCTCCTTGTAACTATGCAATAGTTATGCTCAAATCGGATTGATATGTGGTGATATGGAGAAAATCAACCTATCAATTGTTCCAAAGGGGTAGCTATGCAGTAACTATACTTAATTTCAATTGATGTGTCCTGATATGGAGATAGGTACCCCAACCGTTGTTCCAATGGTCTAACCATACAATAGTTGTACTCAAATTGAAGTGATATGCGGTGATATGAAGATAAGTAACCCATCCATTGCTTCAAATATGTAACTACACAGTAGTTGTTCTCAAATTGGAGTGATATGTGCTAATATGGAGATAACGTCCAACTTGCCATATCCCCCTTGGTCTAGCCTTAGAAGAGCTGTAGAGACCTAGCCAAGAGGCTAGTTAGAATAGAAAACCATGGGCATTGAACCGATCAAGAAAAAATCTAATTTCAATATATTATAACATGTTTATTTAGTTTCGGTTAAGGCCAGATGGTCCCTGATTTAAGATGTCTGAATGATTAATATAATTCATCATGAATGCTTAAATCTCTCTGATTAAAGATTTCAAATTTAGGCCGATAATTACAATTCTGTAAAACAAATAAACTTTGGCTGAAGTAAATAATATTTATCAAGGGAATCTAACTAGGCATTTAGATTTACTATACGAGCACCTATACTATTAAAAAGTGTAGTAGGTGAGTTGATTGGTGAAGCGAAGTGGAGGTTTTTGAGCAATCTCTATTTAAGGATTCTATTATTTGTCTTAACTTGCCATCTAAAAAACTTAATGTGATTTGCAAAACACCTGGTTTATGGTAAAAATATATACAGTTTTTGGAGGCTGAATATTGCAAGTTACTCTCGACAATTTAAATCTTTGTGTAAAGCTTTGACTAAACCCAGCTTGAGCAAACTCGGCAATGAAACCATGAGACAAACAATTCCAAGGTCATTGAGTAGTAGAATCATATTGAGAAAAACAAGAAGTTGAACTAGATATATTATTGTAAGGAAAGTTGTTGTGGGATTAGTACAAGTAGGGAGATATGTATACACAGTTTAGATCTGCTCAACAACTGTCTTTAATGAAGTGTACACATAACATAGATAAATTTAATAAAATAATAGATTTTGTATTTATCATTCATTTTGTATTTGTTAGTGATTTACATCCATTAAGTAGGCAAGTAAAAGACTGATTATCTTTTGATCAGAGTCAGTTGGGCTAATTCTAAATAAATTGTATATGGTAATTCTAAATTATTGTATATGGTAATTGTATGTGGACTGTTATAATTAATTTAAATCCATGTATTTCAGGTTATTCTACATCAGCAATTTATAATCAATTTCTATGTAAGTTTTAATTGAATCTTCATATTTTTTAGTCGCTCAAGCTATATTTTAGTATAATTTATAGGTTTTTTTTGGGATACATGTTTTCATATATTTCAACAGTTATTTATGTAATGATCCTAACTAGCATCCACACACTTTGCTTTGTAGCTTTCTATTAGGCTATTTTTTTGGTGTCTATATGAAATGGCAGACCAGGTATTTATGTTGTTGTTTTTGGTACTTGCAATATCATTTTAATGAAATGAAACACTAACCTAGGATTTAATTGGTAGCACATAGAGTAATGTTTCATATAATTTTTATGATTGAAAGATTGGACTAGTTAGTGATGAAAAAACATATGTTTTAGAGTAATTTACATGAATTATGAAACTCTGTGACATCAATAAAACCCTCCAAATTAGAAAACACCTTGAAAAAAAAACCTTTGAAATTAATTTGAAACCCAAAGCTAAAATAGATCACAAACTGCTGCAACAAAAAATGATGATCATGATTGATATATGGGTCAAACTCAGTATAAGTATGGCCTGAACAAACTGAAAAATAAGTTGTACAAAGGTGTCTAGATGCATCAAATCAGTCAATGATAGGTTGCAACCCTGGGCTGCCTGGGCGCTCCCAGGTGCTCGCTAGGCTGCTCCCATACCTAAACGCTCCCAGAGTGGGCACAAAGTCCGTTTTTGAAGAACTCGGTAACTTAGTAACCTTAAAACCACATTTTCAAAGTTTTGAATTTCTTAAGCTATATCATATCATGCACCTAAGAGTCACGTTCTTTTCAAAAAGAAGTAATACTCAAGTTAAAAGTTGTACTCTTATTGTTGATGGTACATGGTGCATTCAGGGAAATAGTACATCATCGTCATTTGAATGTTCAAATGAACGGGCAGAAAGACCTGCTCCAGGGATAGATGAATACTTTAATGAAATGATATTGCACTTGCAAAAGGTGCCAAAATAGGAAACTAAAGAAGCGGCAACTTGTTGGTATCCATAGATTGAAGTATGGAGTTTATATAAAAGAGGTACACTATAATTAACAAATTGTTATTCTTATCATAAATAAATATGCATATTATTTAATAAATTATTATTGATCATTTCAATTGATTTTTTGGTGAAAAGCCGCTTCCAGTTCCCAATATTCTTGAAGAACCAATGGATGTCACTGATGATAGCCGCTCTCAAGATGAAGAACAAGACACATTTATGGATGAAACCACTTCGCAAATAAATGAGGCTGGTATCAATGAATTTATCCAAGACTTCTATACATCTTCTGAAGAAGTTATTGATTCACCCCTAGCTTAGTTGGCTAGGACACCTCTTTTCCCAAATGCAGATTGTTCTATATTGGTGACACTTATGTTGTTGTTGAACTTGAAGGTTACACATGGATTGACAAACACATGCTTTACCGATATATTAAGGTAGGATTCAATATTCTTATAAATTAATGATCTAAATGTCTTTAAAGTTTTGAATATTGTGTATACTTATCTTATAAAATCATTTGTTGCCTCATGTAGACTTTTGGCAAACAAAATACTTCCAAAGGACAATAAGTTGCCTCATTCTCATAGAGAAGTATCTTCAGTGATGAAAGACATTGGAATGGAGTACAATACATATGATGCATGTCCAAATGACCATATACTATACTATGGAAATAATGAAAATTTGCAACAGTGCCCAGTTTGTCACACAAACAGGTATCGTCAAGATCAAGTATCCAAGAAGGTTCCTTATAAAGTACTACGACACATTCCACTAAAGCCAAGATTTGAGAGGATGTTCAAATGCAAGGAGTTGGAAAAATATATGCATTATCATGCACAAGGGAGGAGCCAAGATGATGTCATGCGTATGGCTGCAGATAGCAAACAATGGAAAGAGATTGAGGAAAAATGGCCACATTTAAGAAATGAGCCAAGGAATGAAAGAATTTCTCTAGCAATGGATGGTGTCAATCCTTTTGGAGATCTTAGAACAACATATTTTGTTTGGCTAGTTTTCATTATTAACAACAATCTCCCCCCTTGGATGGCAATGAAAAAGGAGCATGCAATGTTAACTCTTATCATACCAGGTACTAGAGCATATTAATGCAATGGTTTCTTGAAAATTATATAAAAGAAAAATTCAACTTAGTTAAATCCTAATAATTTTTTTTTTGTTTATTTAGGGAAGTATCAGGTAAAGGATATGGATGTATACATGGAGCCCCTCATTGATAAGCTTCGTGAATTATGGGATGGTGTAAATATGTACGATGTATCAAGACCTATCAATGATAGAAACTTCCTCTTTCATGCGATCCTTATCTGGACAATCCATGATGCCCCGGGACTCTTTGTTTGTTGTAGTAATATATTATAAATTACATTTCTAATTATTTTATTCATTTTACCATTTTACTAAATATTGTTTCCATTCTTATTTCAGAGCTACAAACAAAGGGGAAACATAGTTTTCCATCATGTGGGCCGAAAACATTGTATAGGCAGTCAAAGGATCTCAATAAAACTGTGTATGATGAGTACAGACAATTTTTATCACAAAATCATCGCTATTGAGTGCGTGACAAAAAAAAGTTCAATGGAAAGGAGGTGGAAATGAGGAAGCCAAGAAAGATGAACCCTGGTAGGTGGAAAGCACTATATGACAAAAAAGAAGGGACAGGCTTTCCATTGGGAATGAAAAGACTATCTATTTTTTACAAATTACAATATTATGAGAACTTTCCAATAGCCCACCTATTTGATACTATGCACATCGGGAAAAATGTGGCAGAGTGTTTGTGGAAACATCTAAATGGAACCAACCTTGAAGCACAAATAAAGTTACGAAAGGACCTCCAAGTTGCCAATATCATGCCAAACATGTGGTTGCATGAGAACAACACATTTTTTCATGCTCCATGGATTTTTACGTCAAGGGAGAAAGAAAACATCATTGATACAATGAAAAGCATAAGATTTCCTTCTGGTTTTGGTGCGACATTAAAATACTTATTCACAAGAGATGGGTCAGAGTTCTCAGGGCTAAAAACACATGATTGGCACAATTGGATTAAGGTAACTTTTTAGAACGTCACATTTGTTGGCAACATAATTAGAAATTTGTATATCTTAGTGATAACATAATTTCATGCATATTTTAACATTGTTTTTGTTAATGGTCATGTAGTATGTGTTGCCCGCAACAATACCGAGCACCTTTGATCATGATGTCACATTAACTATTTACAAATTATCCAAATATTTGAGGTATTTTGAATCCATCATGCATACTCTTCCATGACTCTTATCCTTTGAAGTGCATTATTGGTAATACCTTTATATATGTTTATTCCTTTAGTTTTGAACAAATAATAAGTCTTTATTATAATACACATTAATATCTATAGGTGGGTTTCATCTAAAGAGATACATCAGGATGAATTGAATTATTGGAAGAGGAATGTTCCACTTTTGATGTGTGATATTCAAATGTACTTCCCTCCGATCTTCTTCAATTCTCAAGAGCACTACCTTGTACACCTAGTAGAAGAGATTGAACAGTGTGGTCCTATCCATATTTAGACAATGTGGCTCGTGGAGAGATATATGAAGGTTCTAAAACAATTTGTGAGGCAAAAGGATCGACTGGAAGGGTCCATGGTTGAGGGGTACATGGTTTTCCAGACAATGGCTTATTTGAGTGAGTACTTACCTGAATTACATCTTTAAGCTCCTCGATTATGGGATGGTAACCAACCTCAATCATTTGAAGGAGAAAAATTAGAGGGTCAAGGGACTTCAAAGAGGATAAATGGTATACAAAAATGTTTGAAGTAATTGTTTTTATCTTAAATTTTATAGGACATAGCTTTAAATCATTATTAATTTATTGAAAAATTATATTTTTCATTGTAGATGCTAAGGAGTGGGAGTCATTACATTTGTATGTTGCATACAATTCTGACTTTATGTTGGAATGGATGGAGAAGTACACTAAACAAAAGAACTTAGAGGATGAAAAGGCATGGACCAATGTATATAATAGGCATAGTCAAAACACTGCTCAAGGACTTCTTGCAGCCCATAAAAGAAAATGGCCAGATAGATGCTCATGGAATTGGCTAAAGACCAATATTGAACATGAGGCAACAAAGGGGAAGAATAGAGCGACACAACAACAACTAAATTTTGTTAAAGGATCTAGAAATGGGGAGGTGATGCATATATACTAACATATTTGAGGTATTTAGTGATTTTCCTTTTAACTTTTTCATCTTTGAATCTAATTAGTTAATATTTATATGAGTATAGGTAACATATCACAAAGGAATGTGGAATTTCGGTCATCATTTTCGCATCAAAAAGGCTGATGACAAGAGACAAACTTATGATTGTGGAATTTCAGCATCATTTGAGGTGGAATGTCATTCACATGCAAATGATAGACAACCAATCACAAACACACTTCGCTAGTATGGAGTGTTGGAGGATATTATAGAGCTTGATTTTATATCTTTCAAAGAAGTTATTTTTCGTGTTCAATGGTACAAGCTTATCAAAGTGGGTGAAGACAAAACTATATTTCTGCACAAGAATGGATTCCATATGATCAATACATCTAGGTTTGAAGCCACTTTTGAACCTTATGTGTTTCCAAATCAATGTGGGTAGATATTTCTCATTCCCAATTTAGAACAACCTAGTTGGTCATTCGTGATTGATTATGATCCAAGAGGACGAAGAGTAACATTTGTTCAAGATGTAGAGGACCATGATTTTCTTGAAGATGCAGAAGTCCCCCTTGAAGACATAGATGGCCAAGATGGAGATGATGACAACTTTATTGGTAATGATGCATATGACCAAGATGAAGATCATGATGAGTTTACTAAAGTTTCTGAAGGATATGAGCAACCACATGAGCATCAAGTCCATGAAGATGATGAATTTATTGATTTTCATTTACCTGTAGTTGAAGGTGAAGAAGACCATGAAAACTATGGTATTAATTTATTTGTGGATTTAGGGCCCATTAATGATGGTGCATTTATACCATCAAATGAGGATATTTCATGTGAGAATGACATTGTTTGATCATCATGTTCACTTTAAGATGGTTGTGAGGATTCAATACTTGATTTAATTAACTCTTTACAGGTTAAGTATTGTGTTTTTAATTGTACACCAAATGTAATGGAAATTAAGTAATTTGAATGTTTTGAATGTTCTATTAGTGGATTTTTGTAACGTCAATGAATATAGCTTGCAATGTTTTTTCAATTGGCTAAATTGTTTCATTTTATTTTTTTACTTCTTTAACAATTTACCTAGAAGACACTTTTTGTTTTTGGAAGCTTTACGCAATCAACACCTATGCACTTTATGCAATTGACACCTAAGCAAGATAAACACAATACTCTAAAGCTGAAAAAACTTTGGAAGTTGAGGATTGTTTATGTTTTTCTTATGTATTGAAACATAATGAAAATTATGTATGTTATTGTTCATGTGCTAGTGAATTTGACTTATATTACTAATATCAATTGCATATGTTCTCTAATTAATATTTTGTCATTTTATTTCATTATGTGTTTCTTTAAGAATGTGCCTATGGGTACTCCTAATTCTACTACGGGGGATCCATTGATCTTAAATGGGCTAATTGAAATGCTAAGGAACGGGCAAGGACAAAACATTGCTATGATGGTGAATGAGGTAAGTTTGAAAATTATCTTTTATAGGTTCAATTATCTTATGTTTCATATTATATTATGTTAATTTATGTTTGTGGAATGTAGGCCATCTCTAAAGTTGTGTCGACCCCTATCACACCCTTTAATACATCTAGTATTATGCTAGGGGTAAGATTTGATCTAGATTCTTGTGCATTTAATTAACTTATTTCACCTTTTATGTTTTGTTAATATTTATGTTTTTGCTATAGGATATTTCTAGAGTAAGTCCACCGAGAATGCATCTTGTTGGCATGAAAGATCCAATTATGCCATCCGATACACCTAATGTTGTGCAAAAGGTAACATTCAATCATATGTTTGTGTGGGTTTGATTATATTATTTCCCCCATAATACCACTTTAATATTTATATTTGTGCCTTGTAGGATGTTTCAAAAGGATGTGTCATGCCCTCTACATCTAGATCGGAAACACCTATCACAAGAGTGGCATCAAGCACAATACCTAATAGCATGCCCTCTACATCAAGTCTGGGTTTAGTCAGAGTTCTCCCACCAACACCTAAACAAGTTTCCTTGAGGAGTCTTATAGAGTCGCAATCAAGAATACTAAGGCTCCTACCAGATACTCCTGAAAAATGTTGAAATTAAGAGAGAACTATCTAAACAAATTGAGTTATGGGAGAGGACATTGTTGGGGAGTGCATGGCTTACTTCAGATGAATAGGTATAATAATATGGAAATATTATCTTATTATTCTTTTCTTATTATCTTATTATCTTATAACTACAATATTATATGGAAATATAATATTATCTTATTATCTTATATTTATACAGGAAATAAATGAAAATGTGACTGATGTACCTATAGGGGCATCTACCTCAACCCCTATGACTTCAACAATATCCTCAGTGACCACAAAGGGAATGCAAGAAGTTACAATCTTGCTCACCTCAGAAGGAAATGTCTTGAAGGATGAAATGGGGTTGAAATTCTTTCACTTCATTTTTCGTCGTGCAGAACAGTTATTTGGCAATACCATTCAAATGGATTGGAGGAAGCGATCCAATGCTAAGAAAGATGAACTATTTAAGGATGTCATAGTAGCATTTGGAAATCCTGGTTTTAATAAGGAAATTATTTTAGATATTGCTCGAAAATACATTCACTCTAAACGAGAAAATTTAAGGTCGAAGCTGAAAAAAGACTTAAGATATCCACGTCTAGCTTGGATCACAGACCAAGTGACATGGGATGAGCTTTTGAAAGATGCCAAATTTAAGAGGAAGGCCCACAATAATCCAAACTATAGGCCATCTGTACGAGGATCTAAAAGACGCCTTCGAGATACAACAAAAGCAACCCAAGCTAAGGTGTCAAGTATTGGATCTCATAAATTAGGATCTGGTGGGTACAATAGCATTCATGGTGGCTTGGTAAGTGAATATTTTCATCTATTGTATTCTTTATTTCATAAAAAAGTCATGAAAAAACTTGTGAATTAATTGTATCTTATGAGTCACTATACCTTATAAATTTGGTTATAGTTGTTTATGTAGGTTCACCAATTTCAAAAGGAAGCTTTAGAGGAGGACCTAAAATACGCTTTACTACAGGGTTCCTAAGGCCTTCGACAACATATGCTAGAGCGAGGGGAGAAATTAGTCACTGTTCATGAATCTAAGGTAAGGTTTTTGCATGATGGGATATAATAAAATTTCATATTTTGCTTTCATTTCCATTGCAAAACAAATGATAAAGATATTAATCTAGATAGATACACCTAGAATTACAATAGTTTCTATTTTGCATAGAGAAAT
The DNA here is from genome assembly GCA_007258455.2 of Sequoia sempervirens. NCBI lineage: Eukaryota > Viridiplantae > Streptophyta > Pinopsida > Cupressales > Cupressaceae > Sequoia > Sequoia sempervirens. The sequence goes on along the minus strand of VDFB02013231.1, from coordinate 2,755 downwards.
GAAACAAGCAAAGATAAAACTGTGATCTGATATGTTATTAAGTAATGAGTTAAATTGTGTTGTGTATAGGAAGCCCAACAATCCAACTCATCAAGTAGTGAGCATGAAGATGAGCTAGAGGAACATGAGGAGCAAGTGGGAGAAAATAATAATGAGGAGGGTGTTCAATGTGATGAACAATCGACACCCACAATTAGAACAGTGCCTCGTATTAGTATAGTTCCTCGTAGAAAGAGGACATAAAGGAAGAGGATGGATAGAAACAACTTAACAAAAGACATATTTGCTTCTTGTGTTTGAGTCTATTACTGTCTAATCATGTGGGATTGATCGTGGATAATAAAAGAATAGAATATATAGATTAGAATGCTTTTGTTTAGCTCTTAGGACTTATTGGAAGAAGAGAATAACTTAACAAAATGATTTTTTGCAAGATCTTTTATGTTCCTTACATCAATTATTGCAAGCAACTTGCCTAGTTTTCATTTAGAAGAAAAGAGTTGTCTAATTTTATACAATACACTATAAATTTTCCTTTTGTAAAGTTGCCATTTTGTAAATAACCTTGATTTCAGATTCTTAAACAGAAGGTGTTGAGTTTATTGTTGCACCTTATGAATTTGATGCTCAATTGGCTTACTTATCCATGTTGGACCCCAAACAAGGAGGATTAGAAGTAGTCATCAGCGAGGACAGTGATCTAATGGCATATGGCTGCAATGTGGTATGTATGGTTCCTAAACTCATGTACTGAAGTTTTTAATCTTAGAGTTCAGCAAGATGTAGAACATATATTCTCCAATAATGCAGACAACATGTCATCTTTGGCCTGCTCTGATTCAATATCCACTATTCTATATGGAGTAGCTCCTGACATATACTGAATTTCCAAAATTCTAGATAAGTCATTGGTTAACATAGTTTTGTTATTGAATGACCTTAGGTATGGCTTTGACCAAGGATACATTTTTTGTACTTTGCATATAATGAATTGGTGTCTCATTTAATTTAATCACATTTTCATAGAACTAGTATTAGTGTATGTGTATTCTAACTACAAATGCTATTGAATGAATGGTAAAACTGTTTACAACTCTTCTTATGCAAAGGACATTACCAAATTTGTTGATAACTATCATGAGTATAGATTCATGGATGACCTTCGTAAAATCAGAAAATATATCAGGGGCCTTTCTAAGAATGATCAGTTCTGTAGTGATAAAGCTTGTGATAAAGCATCTATGTGCAAAAGGATGCAAGAGAATTGTTGTGGTCAATAGATCAGAGGAGAGAGTTTTGGCTTTGCAGGAGGAGCTAAGCCAAGTAGAATTGATTTATCAGCCACTTACTGAGATGAATAAGCACGCAGGTGAGGCTGATGTGGTGTTTACAAGCACATCATCAGAGACACCTCTTTTCTTGAAGGAGCAAGTGGAGGCACTTCCTACAATACCTGCCAAATTGGGAGGTACTAGACCGTTCATAGACATTGCTATGCCCAGGAATGTGGATCCCCGCGTGTCAGAATTAGAATCAGCTAGAGTGTATAATGTGGATGACCTAAAGGAAGTTGTTGAAGCAAACAAAGAAGAGAGGCAGAGGAGAGAAATGGAAGCCAAAGTTATCATAGACGAAGGATTGAAGCAATTTGAGGTGTGGAGATACTCACTAGAGACAGTGCCAACCATTAAAAAACTCAGAGCTTATGCTGAGAGAACCAGAATTGCAGAGATGGAGAAATATTTTACGAAAAAGGGAGATGAGCTAACCAGAAAATATAAGAAGCTTGTGGATGATCTAACTAGGATAAAAATATAAAAATAATCAACAAAATTATTAATTATACTAAGATATAATAATTATCCTCTGGTAAATTCTTCTTGGTGGAATTATTCTGCAATGAAGCTAGCTAGAGAGAATAAACTTAAATCACAACAATGCCAAAAAAATCCTTTCTTTTGGATCTAATTTCAAACATAATCAAGGAAAAAGCCTCCTAGATTATCTCAGTACTCTGAACCATAAGTGCTCTGTGCTTACTTTAACAAGGCTTTAAACTTAGAACACTGTTATTTCCTCATTCATTTTACAGCAGTCTTCCAGTAGCAGATAGAGGCAGTGGAGGAGTAGGGAATGGGGGAAAATTGCAATGTTTGAGCAGCTGAAATCATCACTTGGAAAGACTTAAGTGACAAAGAAGTGTCAAAGTCCTTGAGGAACTCCACCCTTTAAAGCCTAAGTGCACATTTGGATTAGCTGAACCCTTGAAAGTTCCGCCTAAATTTTTTAAATTGGTTAAGTTATTTGATATTTTTCCCCGAGACACAAATTTGGAGTGGCTTTGCCACATGAAAATTCTATGTAATGTCTGGAAGGTGGTGTGAGTGAAATCTCTGCCTTTGCTAAGCCACATCAGAATTTTTCCTTGGCTTAAGTGACTAATTTTTCCACTTGCTATGAGTGATGGAAAATACCACCTTGCCCCATGGATATTTGATGAAATTTGTATCACATCCTGCCATTCTTCTGCAACCTTTGCTCTTTGGAGATTTTGTTCTCTCCCCATGGTTATTTGTATTGGTTTCATACACACTTGTGGTGGTGTTGCACTGCTTTATTTTATTTGTAGTGCATTTATTCTTTTATTTTTCTCTCTTTCTAGGACTTTTTATTTTAAGTTGATGTATTTGTATTGACCTACTTTTGGTCACTCATGGGCATTAATATAGAAATTATCTTGTATAGTTATTAGGGT
>VDFB02013230.1:0-25245 GCA_007258455.2 Sequoia sempervirens | reverse complement strand
TGCACATGTACATGATACACCTCTTACCTTGAAAGGAAAAATCTCCTTACAAGGTGTTTTTCACCTCAATAAGCAATCGGGATATGATGAATATATTCATGGAATGACAAGTTGTCCCATTGCACCTTCTCAACAAATATTTCAGAAAAACTTGGCTTTGGATTCTAAGTAGAACAGTTTGTAATGACTCAATGAACACTAGAGGTATACTTCAGACGTGAGAAACTTAAGTCTCTAATCGACCAGTGTGTGGTCTATACACCCACATCAAAACAACACACAAGGTATAACATCCCCAAATACATGCTACTTACTTTCATTTTCACACTTTTATATAGCCTGCTTGAACACATGCTTTGAGGTCACCTTGAGTTCTCTATTGTGGGATGTGTCTCAAGGTAGACCCCTCTACTAAAAAAAGGAAGGCTAAGTGTCTTGATATTTCTTGTCATCCAAGACTCTCAAATGATGCAAGGGGAGAGTATATGTATACAAGACATTTTTGATGACCAAAATGTGAAGTCCAAGATGTTTCTTGTCACCCAAGATCGTCAAATGATACAAGGGGAGAGGATACACATCCAACTTTCCAAGCACGAAAGACACTTCAAAGCAATTTATTTTTTAAGCACCAAAATAATTGTTTGTTATTCTATCAAGATAAAAACATAATGCTTGATTAAATTATTATTTTTTGATAAGGGATTGTATGAAAAGTGTTAGTAGTTTGATATTTATTTGTCTTCGACCATTCATCTAATAAAACCAATGGACTAGAAGTTTATAATGATTTTCCTTCACCCTGTAAGAGCTACACAATTAGGTTAGATCAATCTCACTCAATTAAAAAACAACAACTAGGTTAGGGTTAGGGTTAGAAAACCAAAATCCAAAAGTTTGAAAGAGAAAACAGTAAGCAAGGAAAAAGATAGCTATGAATCTAGTATTTTCAATAGTATCGCTTGTCTGAGATAGACGTGACTCTATTTTTGAAATAGTGACCCTTCTCTAATACTTATTGGCTCTGTTATGATCAATAACAACTCTATTTTGAGAGGACACCAACCCATTTATGTGATAGTGAACTTCTTCTAATACAATAACTTGACCCCGTTAACGATATTGACTTCTATAAAATACAATCGAACTTTAAGAACTTGTAACTTATGAAAAACTTGATAAAAACATTAGATTGGGGATGGCAGTCCCATTGGGTGTGCATTTGGGTCATCATATATTAAGCTTTTGTAAGTTATCATGGAGGATTTGTGTTTAAGCAATCCAACATTTCAACCAACACAAGTTAGTCCACAATTGGATGATAAGATTCACTACTGTATTAGAGAAGGGCCACTATTGTAGATAATAGATCTGCGACTATCTTTTTCCTTGACTATTGTTTTCCCTTTCAAACTTTTGGATTTTGGTTTTCTAACCCTAACCATAACATAGTCGTTGTTTCCTGGTTGAGTGAGATTGATCTAACCTAATTATGCAACTCTTGTAGGGTGAAGGAAAATCATTATAAACTTCTAATCCATTGGTTTTGTAGGACGAATGATCGAAGATAAATCAATATCAAACTAATAACACTTTTCTTGCAACCCCTTGTCATAAGAAAATAATTTTCTCAAGCATTATGTTTTTATCTTGATAGAATAGAAAAACCTTAAGTGGAATCCACTCAAAGTATGAGTTAACTGGAAGATAATTTACCCGAGGATGGAGGATTCAATCTCCCTATCACACAATATCAGAAAGATCAATTGTTTTGGTTGAAGGATCTAAACCTATAAATGTGGGAACAATAGAGGTACCAAAGATAACCTATCATGCAACTACTCTAGATCCTGAAGAAAGAAAGAACTTCATAGCTTTCATACAAGAATGAAAAATCAATTTTTCTTGGACTTATGCAGATATGTCTGGTTTGGACCCAGCTTTAGTGGTTCATCATCTTACATTTTTTCTCAAAGCTAAACCAATGAAACAAAAGCTTCCCAAGATGCACCCTTAGATAGTGCTCCTATTGAAAGAACTTCAAAAATTACTTGATGTTGAATTCCTTGGACCTATTGATTATCCTAAGTGGGTGTCAAACCTGGTACCAGTGTCAAAACCTACTAGGGGCATAAATATTTGCACTAATTTTAGAGACCTTGACAAAGCATTCTGGAAGGATGATTTTCCCCTCCTAAACATCGACATGATAGTGGATTTGACAAGCAGTAATGAAATTCTTTCTCTTATGGATGACTTCTCTAGATATAACCAAATCAAGATAGCACCTGACGACCAACATAAAAGAACATTTACTTGTCCTTGGGGAACATTTTTCTAGAATGCCATGTCATTTGGCCTAAAGAATGCAGGAGCTACCTACCAGAGGGAAATGACTACTATATTTCCTAACACGTTTCACATAACCATAAAAGTCTATGTAGATGATCTTTTGGAAAAATATATCACAAGACAAGGACATCTAGGCAATTTGGCAGGCATATTTGACAAGTTAGAAGAATACAACCTATGCCTAAATCCAAAGAAGTGTGTTTTTGGGGTAGCATCAGGAAAAATATTGGGTTATATTGTATCCTGAAGATATATCGAGGTAGATCCTACAAAAGTCAAAGATATCATTGAAATTCCTCCCCCAAAGACTTTGAAACAGTTGCGTAGCTCATAGGGAAAACTGTAATGGATCTAAAGATTCATAGCCTAGTTAGTGGATAAATGCCATCCTTTTACACACTTGCTCCATAAGGATGTAACCTTAAAATGGGATGAAAGATGTGAACAAGATTTTAAGTAGGTCAAAGACTATTTGGGAACTCCTATTTTGATGTATTCTATATAGGATAAATCTATGATCCTGTACGTATCAACAACATCAATAGCTTAAGGAGCTTTGTTAGAATAGATTTATGAGAATAATAGAGAAAGAGCGGTGTACTACATTAGTCGTACTTTGGTTGGTTATGAACTAAGCTATACACCTATTGAAAGAGCTTGTTTAGTAGTTGTCTTCACATCTTAGAAGCTTAGACATTACATTTTGAATTGACAGATCAAGCTAATATCCAAAGTTGATCCCTTGAAATATTTATTGGAAAAAGTAGTTCTCATGGGAAGAATGACGAAGTGGGTCATGTTACTTAGTGAATTCGACATAGAATATGTGGACCAAAAAGCAATTAAAGGGCAAGTAATAGGAGACCAATTAGCCTAATCACCTATAGAATATCATCAACCATTGATGTCATAATTTCTCGATGAGGCATCCTTGTGACAATCAAGTAAATTGTTGGACACTATACTTTGACGGATCTCATACTCAACATGGATCAGGGGTTAGTAATCCTTGTTCTTCTATTGTGAATCTATCCGCATTTGTTTCCTCAAGTTTTTTCTATCTAACAAGGTTCTTTTAGTGTTGCGGGATACATATCCGCTATTGTCTCATTTGAAGTTTTCTATTGCATAAATGGGTTGCTATTGTTAGAATAGAGTTGCTATTGTATCAGAGAAGGGCCACTATTACAGATAACAGATCCACGACTATCTTTTCTTTCCTCCTTACAGTTTCTTGTTTTAGACTTTTGGATTTTGGTTTTCTAACCATAACCCTAACCTACTTGTTTTTTGTTGATTTGAGATTGATCTAACCTAATTGTGCAACTCTTATAGGGAGAAGGTAAGTCATTATAAATTCTTTAATCCATTAGATTTTTAGGACGTACGGTCAAAGAAAAATTAATATCAAACTACTAACACTTTTCTTGTATCCCCTTGTTAAAAAAATCAATTTACTCAAGCATTATGTTTTTATCTTGATAGAATAGAAAACACTTTATTTTGGTTCTTATAAGAAAAATTCTTTGAAATGTCTTATGTGCTTGAAAATTCGGATGTGGATCCTATCCCCTTGCATCATTTAACGAACTTGGGTGATGAGAAACATCTTGGACTTCACATTTTGGTCATCGAAGGCGCCTTGTATATGTATCCTCTCCCCTTGCATCATTCAAGGATCTTGGGTGACGAGAAATATCAAGACACTTAGCCTTCCCTTTTTTTAGTAGAAGGCCTTCCTTGAGACACATCTCACAATGGAGAAATCAAGGCGACCTCAAAGCATGTGTTCAGGTAAGCTATATAAAAGTGCAAAAATGAAAGTAAGTAGCATGTATTTGGGAACATTATATCTTGTGTGTCAATTTTGATGTGGGTGTATAGACCACACGCCGGTCAATTAGAGACTTTAGTGTCCTATGTTTGATGTATTTCTTTGGTGTTCACTAAGTCATCAAAAATTATTCTATTTAGAATCCAAAGACAAGTTTTTTGAAACATTTATTGAGAATGTGCAATGGGATAACTAGTCATTCCATGAAGATATTTGTCATGTACTGATTTCTTGTTGAGGCGACAAACACCTTGTGAGGAGATTTTTTCCTTTCAAGGTGAGAGGTGTATCATGCACGCGTGCATACTCTAGTCATCTATTCAAGATAGGTATTTTATTGTGCAAACCTACCTCAAAAGATGTACCAACTTGACTAAATAGGAATGTGCTTATCAAATCTTGCTTAATAAGCTTTATAGAAGAAATCTTGTGGAATATCCCCCTTACCTATTGAGTCAATTATTGCATACTTTTTCTGCTTTGTGTATCACTTGCTCTTTGAAACAAATCACCTTAAACATCAGACCTAAAACTTTAAACTTGCAAACTTATCAAAACTATCATCATACTTGAACCAAGAAACATAGTCACACTTGTTAGAAACTGAGTTGCTTTTATGCATTTTATTGTGTTTGTCTTAGAATCCTATCGCTATTTCTCAACATTTTCTCATGCTTGTCTAAGAATCTACTCGCTATTATATTGCATTTGGTCACTCTTGTACAACTAGTCACTATTGGTTATTCTACTCATTTGCTAGTAATAGTGTCTAAACAGAGTCACTTTTGTTAATACTATCACTACTGCCTCTATAGAAGCTCATTTTTGTCTCAGATTCTATTGTAGTTGTTTGAAAAAACCATTGCTTTTGTATTCCTGCTTAGATTATCCTTTGCATCATCGTCATATATCAAAAATCAAACTAGCCTTTGGAAACACATCAAACACAACCTATCAAACCCCATCATCTTGCAAGTGTCTCTATCAAATCAACTCATCATCTTGTGGTCTTGTCAAAATTTAGCCAACATTATCCTCTCCCTAAGTTTCTAGACTACTATCATCCATCTTTACTTGCAACTCACAAGTCTAGTTCAAGTAGAGAAATCAACTTATCCTTCATCAAAATTTTTGACACATAACAAACATCAATCAAAACTCATCTTTGTGTCCTTAGACTAACATCATTTCTAAAACATCCAAAATTTGGACTCATACGTTCATCATACGGTTGAGTACCAAAATCTTGTCATTCTTGAACATCTAAAAATCCAAAATCAAACTTGGTCATCAAACTATCCCATAATCAACATCAACCAACATCAATCAACAACATCATTTTTCTAAAAGGTTTACCAATGTTCCCTTTGTACATCATTTTGCAAACCAAAACATCACCACAATTTCATAACTATCAATCTCTCATTCTCCATGGTCTATTATGAAATTTTATGACAACCACAAGAGCGTAATTCACACAACCACAACATCCAACAACAAATGTACATTATATCACTCATTCATTTGTTTAATCTTGAGGTTAGAAAAAACATGTGAATGTCAGTCTATTACTCAAAACTAGTTCCACTCTTTACACCCTTGAAGTCATCATATCCTACTAGCTACGACAACATAGCAACTATGGGTGTCCCTATTCAAGACTTTGGAATACTTTGTCACATGTTATATTTTAATCAATTTCAAAACTCACAAATTTTTCAATCAAAAAATTAAAACATGAATCCATTAATGAACACATCCAAACCCAACAGTAGCACCAAACGTGAGTACACTCCTTTAGGGGAACCAATTGAGTTCATATTAGAAAATTTGGTTTAAGATAATTTCATCAATCTTCCAAAATCACAAGTTGATTCTAAAATTTGTTTCAAACCTCTAGGGTACAATGATAACGCCTATTGTAAATACCATGGAATAAAAGGTCATGAAACATCAGCTTGCATAAAGCTCAAGAACCTTATACAAGACCTTATTGATCAAGGGGCAATCAATGTTGAGGATAACCTTCAAATCCCACCCAACAATAATCATATGGATAATGTTTATACCTTACATAATGAGCTAGAATAGATAGATACTTTTTCAAAGCATGATCAAGATAATCCATCAGTATCTAACAATGATCCATTTCAAAAAATATTATCATTTGTTCTCATGACTGGAAAAACATTGAAAAAGATATCTAACTCATTTGTTTAGGGTAACACCCAAGATCCATCTACCAATGATCACATTGACAATATCTCTACGTCATCCAATGAGCAAGATGACATATCTCAAGAATTTATTCCCAAGCATGATAAAAAATAATGAATTAACTAGTTAACTAGTTGCATGAGAAGTGAACTCAAAGAAAGTGTTAGTTAGAAAATAAATTTAGATTTGCATGAGAGAATAATAATTGATTATTTAAATTAATTATTTGAGGAATGTAAAAGTGGGAATTAGATAAATAAATAAAATGTTTTATTTATTCATGATGAATGGATAATATTGAGAGAAGAAGGATAATTAAATAATTGAAGTAATTACTTAATTTAGGAAGAGTGGGTGAATGCTAAGAATTAAATAAAGAATTAAAGGTATAATTAAATAAATAAGATTTATTTAACTAATCAAGAAGACTAAACAATTAAAGATATAATATTTTTTGATAGGTGAATGCTTTTGACCAGAGCTATGAACCAGTGAGGCCACATTCAGGGGACCTCATCCCCAACATTCAATCTCTTTCTGCCTCCTCATCACTTCTTGCCACCTTGATACTCCTTCTTCCACCTCCTTATCTCATCTAGCCCTCATCAGTCTCCTCCTTTCACACTTGCACACTACCACCATCCTCTTCCACCTTCCTCCCCATTCTTTCTTTTTACTTCCTCCTACCTTGTTCCTCCAAACCATTCTCCTCTTTTTCTACCTGCCACCATTGATCCTCCTCCCTCTACCTCCTTACTCCTCCTTTCCTCTACCTCACCTTTGTCTCTTCCTATCCTTCCTCTGCCTCCTCACTCCTCACCACCTACTCTCCTCCTCCCCCTTTCTCTCTTCTCCTCCTCTCTTCCTCTCCTCTGTTGCCTCTCCTCCATCTCTTTTTGCACCCCCACACCTCTTACTCCTACCATTCTCTATCACCAATACTCTATTTCCTTTACACCCTCCATTGATCTCGCAACCAACACCACCGTCTAAACATCTCCACCTACTCGTTTGCAGCAACATCGAGCATATTGTAGCCACCGAAGCATTAACATTAGTCACCTCCATTCAATTTGCAGACATAGAAACACCACCAAACATACTCCTCCATGTGTCCAACATCCCATACCACTATGAGATTTAAACACCTGATGTAGTGTAACTTGCTGCCTTGCAACTACCGTTGCACTACGGGGTCAACCCAAATTAAAGATATAATTAAATAAATAAGATTTATTTGTTTATTCAAGAAGATTAATTGAATTGCCGGTATTGGCATGGTGTGATGGTTTATAGGTGGCATTTGTTCTTGCCACCAAGGTTCAAACCCCGTTGGGGTGGTATTGTTGAATGGTTGTATCCGGTTCATAGCTCCGGTCAAAAGCGTTTACCCCTTGAATAAAAAAAAAAGAAGAAGATTAATTGAATTAAATATATAATTAAATAAATAGGATTTATTTATTTAATCAAGAAGAATAAAGAATTAAAGATATAACTAAATAAATAAAATTTATTTATTTAATCAAGAAGATTAATTAAATTAAAAATATAATTAAATAAATAGGATTTATTTATTTAATCAAGAAGATTAATTGGAATGAATGAATTAAATAACATAGATTCATTTAATTAATAGTGGGAACTTGCAAAATAAGATTGATTAATGAATATAATGTTTATTTATTAATGGATGATGTTTGAGATAAAAGAGGAGAATTAAATAATTGAGATTATTTAATTTAAAAGAAGTGTGAATGATAAATTAATATTTAAAAATACTTGCATAATAGAAAAGGTGAATTAAATAATTAAAGATAATCATTTAATTTATACACGATGGTGAATGTTTAATTAAACAGTTACTAGTAATCATTTAATTAGAATAGAGGAATAAGTGAAGTTAGTGATATAATTAAATAATTAGTGTTTATTTAATTAATGAGGAGGAATGAGGTTAAATTAATGATGAAATAGAAAAATAATTAAACAATTCAAAATTATTTTATTAATAGAGGGAAATAGGGTTAAATGATGGAAATAATGTTAAAAAGGTATTAATGATGCAAATGAAATGAAATGATGTCAATAATGGAAAAATGTAGTTTTAGGATGTGTGATGTGTGTTAGGCATTTTTATATGTCTATAGTAGTTGGTGGAGAATCCATTATAGAGTTGTCTCCCTATAAAATAGTATTTGCAGATTAATTTTTAGATAGTGTCTGGTTCAAAAACACTCAACCTTAGCATTTTTTGTATTATCCTTGCATTAAAAGTAATAAAAGGAGAAAGTGCATTAGACTATGCCTATTTGGCCTTTATTATGCATTTTACTCTCTGCTTTTATCTATGCTTTGTGTCATCTATGTTTGGACATGATCTTGATAATTGATTGTTTTTGTTTCTCAACTTTTGTGATATTTATTATAAATTTGCAGTCAATTGGACCATGTTTTACACTCTTTCATTTTTTGCAAGTTTTTGTTGACTCTCACACAATGCTAATGAGTAAGACAATTTTTGTAAAGGATTTGAAGTATTAGTAACTGTTCTTCTTTGGGTGTATCATCCTCTACCGAACCTTAGTGAGTGCTTCCCATGAGAATATTTGAACATTTACTATGTTCCATATAGGCCTTAGTAGTTCATTCTCTTTTCAACAATGAAGGGTATGTAGCACTGTGTGTTCATTATTTCAGAGTTGAGGCTCTATTAGGTAGATTTTAAATGTAAAATATTTTGGTGCATCGCCTTAGGTAGTTTATTTTTTGCATTCCTTCTTCCCTTTTCTCCAAACCAAGAACAAAGAGTCACCTTCTAAAATCTCGGAGGTCATTTAGTGGAGCGCAATATGTCCCCCATCCATTGAATTTCCCATAAGGTTGTTCGGAGAAGCATAGGCTTTCATGATCAACAATATATAATAAATGTCTCAACCGTTGAACAATCTCCATGGGAAAATTGTTTAACAAATTCCTTCAATTTTTCATATACCTATTAAAGAAAAAATATTTAGCTTGTGCTTACAAACCAAATTATGTCTACATAATTTAGATGATTTATTGGGTGTAGTATTTTGTAAAGATGTTCATAGAGAATAAAATCATGTATAACACTATCTAATACATTGACTTTTGATTAATTTGATATATTTTGTGTATATTTACCTCATCAATGTATTTCATAATTGAATTGGAAATTATTGACATTAACCACTACTTCCTACTCCTATTATGCCTCATCTTCCAACTCTTAACATTTTATATAACCTCCTCAAACCTCTAATTCATTTTCCACAATTATAAGGGGGTGTCAATGACTGCATACACATATTACATAATACTCAAGTTTAATATTTCCATATAAAATAAAATTTAATCAACAATGATAAACATGCTTCCATGTCAAACTTTGAAACCCCTTGATTTGGACCATCATGACCTTTAAAATAAGTGAACTTGTTTTAACAAATTATGACTAAAGTGCAAATTTATGAAAGAAATGTAAAAATTGTTTATATGCGAATCTAATATCTTCGTGATTATATATTTAAATTGTAAAAGATCTAATAAATTTATTATGATGAAAATTCCATTTAATATTTGATATACTTGTTTAAATTTGTTTGCATTAATATGAATTAGTTCTAATTATGATAAATGATTTAATAAATTAGTAAGACAAATGATAAACACTAGGGGAAATGTACCTTTCTCTAAGATAAGTTAAAACCCCTTTCCCTAGGCAATAAGATTTAGTTAAGGCCTCTTTCTTCCTCTAATTACATTCAGGTTAAGTCCTCTTTAGTTAAACTTAATTTTTTATTTTTTTTTGGTTAAAATAGTCTATTTAGTATTTAATTATGAATTTAAAGGCAAATAATTGAATACAAATATTTTATATAAATTTAAATTGTTTGATAAAATTTAACAAAAGTAATTTTTGGTCATAGTTTGTTTGCTACTTAATTGTGAATTTAGAAATTAAAAATTAAATTAAAATTGTTATTTGACACATTGCATTATGTAGTGCAACTTAGTAAAATGATGTGTTTAAGAGTGTTTCTAGTTGTAATTATGTAGATATTTTAACATCTTCTTTTTGATGATAGATCATTAAGTTTGATTTATAATGTTGATGCTAAAAATCTCTCTATACTTATAACTAGAAAGACTCTTAGGCACAATCATAACCTATGGAAATATCATGCATTCTATTAGAATGTGTCTAATGAATGACAACCCTAACAATGATGTAAAACTAACATTAATTTGAGAACAAACATAAAAAATGATAATGTTATCCTTGATGTAAAGGCAACACAAAGACAACACATGTGTTACTAAACAACTCTACTTTTTTTCAAGTTCAATAAAGCTAATAGACTACATATAGTGTGAGATTTGAGTCTGAAACAAGTCTCACGCATGCAAACAATTGTTGAGTTGCTAGAAAACAAGTTTTAGTTGTTGTTTAATGGTAAATTTGTTGTTGTTTAATGGTAAAAGCCTCCAAAATATCAGGCAAAAGCCTTAAAAATCTCACTAAATATTGATTTGCCAACTGTATGAGAACATTCTACTTCCATTTGCAATGTTTTTTGCCAATTTGATGACAACTTCCTTTTTTCATTTGTATTTCTTTATGTTTATGTTTTAAATTTGCATGCAAATATTTCAAAATAGATAACACCTAATTTCTTTAAGAAAAGTCTAAATTTGTTTGAAGTGGAAAAAAATCTAAATTTGTCTAAGTTTATTTCATTCCATTATTTAGTACTTATTATTAATTGTTTAATCCAGCCACATGCAACTATAACTTGTAGCATATTGCATCTATACACACCCATGCATAGACATGTATTCTCTAACATATTAGCATACATATAATTTTCTATCAACGTAATCCTTGAACCTCATTTAGATCTGCAAGTGCTAGTTTATTATAATTTAACCAAAAATTTGTAGACACATAAAATGGCCTTGCCTTGTGCATATTTTTACGATGACCATGCTTCTTACTCACATAATTCAATTATTTAATCGGTCCTAATGTCATAATTATTCCTCCATGATTATTTAAATAAATAAATTGCATTTATTTATTTAGATACGTCACTAATTAGTCCTTATGCCTTCTAATAATTCTCCATTTAACCATTTATCCTTCAATCAAATTTATTTATTTATTTATCCCCCTTTCCATCTCACCAAATAAATAATTAAAATAAGTATAAATATCAAGTCTTTTGTCTCATTCCCATTTATGAATTAAATCATAAGTCAACATTCTCCATAAATTAAATAATTTCTATTATGCCAACTACCTATTTTTCTCCACCATTGATTTGATTATCTCCAATTAAATCTCAACCCTTCATTTAAAGGCTTGCCCTAACTTTGACCTAATGTTTCCCTAACCCTAATCATCCTTATCACATTGAATCCTAGTCGTTGATCTTAGGGCTTCACCAACTTTTAATCCTGTCCGTCCATTCACCATTTGGAATTCTTTAAAAGGCCCTCTCTCAAGTCATTTTAGAACACACAAGTTATTTTCAGCATGCTTGAGAGCTTTGAGCACTTGAGCATACACATTTTACTTCAATATTTTGCTTGGCTTTGTCATAGGTTATAGTTGCAATTCAAATTTGAGGGCAATTATATCATTTTCAGCAAGATGGAGAAGACCAATGGAGGTGAATCAATGAGGACTTGAAGACTAGGTGATGTTGTTTCATCTATTTTGCTTCTTACTTTCTATTGTTCTCTATTGTTGATTGAGGATTAAGTTATTATGTTACTTGCAATCTAACACGGAAAATTTTCCTTAATACATTTGGTGAACCTAACTTTCTTTTGCACACATTTATTCATTTTCATCTTTGAGGCAATCATTGATCCATTATATGATGGTTGCACTTAAAGTTAGGACGGTTGTGTATATCTATGTCACTTAAACCTAATTTAGTCTTTTAAGTTAAGTATGCACTGGAATTCATATATTAATAGCTCACGACTCTATGTCTGCAAGTTGATTCAAATATTTCCCTTTGTGTCCAATTGAATAATTTCTTGGAAAACATGATAGACTAGAATCAAAATTCCATGCATGAGCTTCGATGCATTTAATCTATGGAAGATGTGGTAGATTAGAATCACAAGCTGGTGTCTATTCACATATTCACAATATCATGGTGCATATCACGAATGCAGTAGACCATTCAGACATACACATTGTACTTGCATAGCATCATGCAGAGCCTAGCCTGCGCCTTGTGTCTATGAATGGACATTGTGTTATATATTCCAGCCCCTCAGACCACGTCGTATGCGTCTGCCACACTCTGTGTCTGAAACAAGCACTAGATCCGAAAAGTAAAGAGCTATAACTTGTGTTTATGAAAGCCTCCAACAAATCTGTTCTGGGCGCCGTCGTAGATGCTTCACATTTTTCTATGCTTGTTTGTTAAGTGAGGACGTTGACAAAGGTGGTTGCATCTGGATTTTCCTTCCAACTGCATTTGCTTGAACATTTCCAAAGCTTTTTGGGTCTGCCTTCATAGTCATTCAGATAGTTAACAGGAGGATTCGTTGACACTATATCACTGCCTTCCCACTGCTCTTAGTTTCCACTCTGCGTGAATAAATTCATTATTCAACCCCTAGACTAGCCGTCCATTTCACCTGCCCTTCATAAATTTATTATTCAGCCGACCAAAACGTCATCCATGCCATTCACGTTGTGACTATTTCACCCCAGCATTTTCCCCTGCCCTATTGGCTTCCGCTCATTCAAATTCTTCTTTGCTGGTTTTGATCTTTCACTTCTCACAGACCACGCGCATGGTGACCACAAAAGAATGATCAACTGATTTCGTCTTATGATTGTGTAATCAATAAGAAGGGAACAAGTGCACTTCCAAGGCTCTCTTGCAACATTAGTCAACAGGAAACTTTATCTTCTTCCCATAGACGCCCTACATTTGAGGTCTTGTCACAGCTAACAGTTCGCTAAACACATGGAGTGCATACATTAATTCTGGTTGATGTTTTTTTCTTTTAAAGTGATTACTTCACTGCTTTATCACAACTCTTATTGAAGTTTTTGTCAGATCTACCTCCAATCTTGTGCGAATCTCCATTTTTGTGGTATGACTGGATGGTTTTAAACGGCGCTTGGTCGGCAATGAACAGCCGGAGTCGGCTGTCATTAATTCTTTCTGATACAACTTATGGCCCTGCCAATAAAGGATTCGTCTATGCAGACGTGGTAGGTTGGACGATGTTGGTAAGGTGTTTAATGAGAGACAGAGGCATTTAAAGACTCCTACATGTAGTTAGAATAGCCGCGAAGTGAGAATTACTAATGTGACACGGCTGAATTTATGGTCAACGTTAAGGGTGCTGGTGCAATTGTAAATTCCACTACATAATATACTTCCTTATGTCTTCAAGTTCCACATCAAGCGGTATTTTCTAATTTTTTTCAATCTTCAAGGTAGATTAATCACATCTAATTCGCATATCTCCATACAACATGTTAATGAGATCTAATGCCGTAACTCTTTATGTGCCATGGCTGAATTACTAATGTTAGTTTAATGTACCAAAGCTACTAATATAAGGGACGGGTAAATGTGCATAAGAATCACTAAACCATTGCTTTTAGATTTTAATTTTATTAGCTTTAGACTAGTCTTTAATTAGATTACATTCTCTTTTAACTTAATTTAGCTCATTAGATTTAATTAAATTTTAATTAAATTAGAGTTAGATTTTTAATGTAGATTAGATTACTTTTAGATTTTTATTTTTATTTTTAATTTTTTTAATTTAATTTTCATTAGATTTAACTTAGATTTTAATTATACTGGATTTTAATTAGAATTAGATTTTTCTTTAGACTCTGTAATTGAATTTTAGATTGTTAATTTAGATTTTTAATTCACTTTTAGATTTTTTTTTTTAATTCTTTTAGATTAATTAAATATTAGATTAATTTAGATTAAGCTTAAATTCAATTTAATTTTAGATTTTCTACTTTTATTTAGCTTTTGATTTATTTAGCTTAAATAAATTTCTTTTTAATTTCAATTAATTAACATTAATTAATTTTTTTATATTACTTTTTGGATTAACTTAGTTAGGATTAGATTAAATTATAATTGTAGTTAATTAGATTAAATGTTTTCTTTCTAGTTTAATTTTGATTTTCATGGCTAATTTTTGAGCCTTTTTTTTGTAGGTTTGAATGTCCACAATTCGGGATTTGCAACATCAACTATCGCTTGTGAAAGAAGGGAGACTCAAAACTACTAATCACGTTTTTGCAGGGCTCTCGCTTCAATTGTGCTTTACCTTGAGTGCCTCTTTCACATAGAAGATTTATTGGGCCTAAAAAGAACTTGCATGTTTGAGTTGACATCATAAGCTTGGATTACAATGAACAAAGTGTTTGATGTGTTTGTCTCACACTTCAATTTGGCTATTAAAATCAACAAATGCTTTCAACTTGTGTAACCTTCGATTCAATAATAGGAGTATCCTCTCCCCTTGCGCACTTGTGCGATCCTGGGTGCAAGAGAAACTGTTATTGACTCTAGAATTTGGGCCTTCCTTGGTGGGAAAAAGTACTCACCCCAAGGCGACTCAGACCGGCAACGGAGCTCTTTGGCCGAGCTACCCCCGACCGGTATATAAATGTGAATCCTAAGGGAAAGCCTAGGATTACGAGTGCGGATGTGTCATACGGACATAGTAGTACTCCCATAAACCCTGTTGAGTGTAACCTCTTCAGGCTGGAGTGCCACCTAATCGGTGATTAATCTCTTGCCCCATGTATGGCCACTCGAACGGGGGTCCCGAACTAAATACTCTTGTGTAGTAGCCAAAAACCTTCTATCCGCTAGCGCAGCAACGGTCGTTGTGAAGGCATCCACATCTTCACAGTCTTTAGTAGAGGTGATCAGGATGCCATGGGAGTTTTATGGGTGCTGGAAGCTTGGTTGGCATGAGAAGAGAGTGCACTGTAAGGGGGAGCCCGTGCAGCCAAGCTTCTGAATTCACACGCTAAGGATATGTGGCTGGGGAAACCCAAGTGGAATCTAGTGGATATTGTCCTGGCTTAACCATAGGATTGTGCTTGCCTTCTTTGTGATTGATTACACATTCAAAACATCGTGTTTGCCAAGTGTTTTCTAGATACTGAAACAAAACAAACAACAATCCCAAATCTGGAAATGAAACAATCAACTTCAGACAATTCAAACTTTTCATCAAAACATCACAAAATTGAATTCGAGTCCAACAATTTTGCCTACTGTCAAACATCTTTTCTCGAAGTCTTTGTCAGAAACCAGAACTAAAATTGCTCAAAATTTTCATCATTCGACCATTAGCTTGCATTTTTACCTTAGGTTCATCCTTGTTAATTTTAGTTGCATTCCCTAGGCTTCATAATTATCATTTCCTACATAGATTTGTCATTAGGTTTTCATCTTTACAGACTTTGGATTAGGCCACCTCATCACACTTTGCAAAATCATTGCCTTCAAGAGTAGGTATCTTGGGACTTAGTCAACAATCTCCTTTTCAGTCATTGTCCTTTTTGTGAGAATTTCCAACTCAACAGTCTAGTTAGGAAAACTCACTAGTCATTTTGACCTTGTCAATTAGTCCCTTTAACAAGTCCTTTGATAACCAAAATTAAGACATAGATTAAGCTTAGAGTGGTTAGGAAAACCTTTCTCCACATTGCATTCATCTTAGTCCATACTTTGCATATTTTGTGCCTAAAAATCCAAAAAAATCAAAAAAATAGTGTTCACCCTAGTCCTTATTTTGCACCTTGACATTGCATTAGTCTGCTTTTTAGTCAACATTATCATCTTAGTGCTCATTTTACACCTAGTCAATTCTATCACCTTGCATTAATCAACATTGTCATCATAGCCATTATTGTCGCCTTGACATTTGACATATTTCTTTGGAAACTTTGTCATCTTGCATCAATCATTTCCTTAGGAATACATCGTAATCACCTTGCATTGTCATCCTTTATCACAAAAACACCAAAAACATAGACTAGTTTTCATAATCATCATCCTCATTTGAGCAATTCTCTTTTATGGTCGAAACTAGGCTTCAAAGAAAGAAAAGACAAATGGAAAACTTTGGACAAGACTTCAACACCAACATCCACACCAACACTTATGACATGAACCGAGACATGAATTTTAACGATCCATTCACCAACATGAACATACCATCTTCCATGAACCTGCCAACATCCTCTCAAAATCCATTCGAACCATTCATACAGAGAGACCACACTGGACAAGTATTAGCTGAAGATATAGAGGCTGCAGCCCAAAATCCTGACGTAGCTTCATTTGTAGAGGAATTGGTCTTGAACGATGCTGAGAGATACCTTGCTATGCTTTTAGACCAAGGGGTAAAATTACCAAGAGGCTTTGACATCAATGCCATAAGACCTTCGTCTCCAGACAACACGACACAAAACTTGACACCTCAACAAAACCCAAACAATGCCTCCAACAATAACACTGTTGTCACCACACAAATTGCTACAAGCACTATCAATGTTACATCTATTGGCACCATAAGTCAAAACACCTCCAACTCAATCAATGCAACATCTATTGGAGGAACACCCACGATGCCACAAGCAATATCACAATCCATGCCCACAATGTCAATGACATCTTCACAAACAGTTGGAACTACCCTTGGATCTACATCAATGGGGGCAAGTTCCTCAAACCCGATATTTGGAACCTCATCTATGACCATAGGGACATCATCATCAAATCCATATGTGGGAACCTCATTCAACCCATTTGGAGGAACTAAACGACGTATTCTTATTCAAGGTCCCCAACCAAACGTTAACACATCGTCACAACTAAACATCAATGCCTCACAAGGACAAAATACCAACATCCCACATGGACAAGGCACTCAAATGACACAACAAATGAATACCTTTGGGCACCAGAATAATCAAGGTTACCAGATCCCCCAAATATCGACAAATATGACTGGATCACACATCCCCACATATTCATCACAAATTCACACGCAACAACACATTCCTCATCAAAATTGGCAATACCAACAATTTCCAAACCAAAACATATCATACATTCCACAACAACACATGTCACATTCAAACTCGAACATGCTATCACAATCAATGGGGACTCAAGGGATACCCATCACTCCCATGTGTGATGCAACCAATAATCCCATAATAGAGGCCTTGACAGCCAGAGTGGCGGACCTCCAAAAACAAATAGAAAACATGCAAACATCCAACAAAATGCCACCAATGTCATATGACCTATGTCCATATCCTTTTGACACAACTTTATACATGCCACCATTTCCTCCTGGATATGTGGCCCCAAACTTCACCAAATACAAGGGAAAGACAAATCCTATTGAACACATTCGAGAATTCACGACCAACTGTATGGACATTGCATACGAACACACTTACTTGATGCGACTCTTCTCCAAGAGTCTAACAGGACCCACACTCGAATGGTTCTCCACTTTGAAGGGGATAAAAACATGGAATGAACTTGTAGAAAAATTTGTGGAAAATTATGCCTATAACATTGACACAGACACCTCCATCACTAGCTTATGCACACTCACACAAGAAGACGCTGGTGAAATGTTTATCCCATTTTTCCAACGATGGAGAGGCCTCGCAAGTCGTTGCCACATAGACATACCTGAAAAAGAGAAGGTTGACATGTTTGTACAAACACTCCTAGGCCCATTGAAAAATGGCTTGCGAGTTCATTGTTGTACAACCTTTGCAAACCTAGTCGAACGAGGTGTCCAACTTGAGAAAGCACTTATTGCTGAGGGAAGATTAAAATACAGTCCTAAAAACATAAATGCAAGTCCTCCCACTGACAAGAACAAATACTGGGTTAAGAATAAACATGTCACCAATGATGGTGTTGTAGATGCTAAGGCTGTCAATGCAATGGGTCCTGTGCTTACCCTTAAAGGGGCTCAACCACAAAAAACACAGATGACCACACAGACCCATGCTACCAATGTTGTACAGACAAATCAAAATAACCAAGGTAATCAAAATAACCAAAATCAAAGGCAGCCCCGACAACTCAGACAATTCCCCAGGAGTCGCACATACACCCCCTTGGGTGAGCCCATTGAAGAAGTCCTCAAGAAACTCCTTCAAAATGGTGTCATAACACTTGAGGACCCAAAACCATATGACCTAGGGCAGTTTAAACCATTTTGGTGGGACGACAATGCATTTTGTGATTATCATCGAGCAAAAGGACATAAAACCTCCTCCTGTCGACAATTGAAAAATCTAGTACAAGACCTTATCGAGAATCGTACCATTGAGATAGGTGGACCACAATTTGCATCTAATTCAGACCATACCATACACAAGAACCCACTGCAGGACCATGGTTCTAGTAATCCTTCCACGTCAAAATCCAATAACAATAATCGAGCCAACCATGCCCGTATTGCATATGACTATTCTGGGGGACCTATCATAAATCATATTAGAACAACTGCTGAACATGTCAACACAGTTACTGTCAGAAATGCCCCTGAATGCAATGTCACTACCCGTGGGGGAAAAGTCACCATAGCTGGCCCTCCTCCCAAACAACCAAAGATAACAATCGCTGGCCCATCCACCCAACCGTCGCAGTCCAATCCATTACCCAAACAATCCCAGCCTAAAGGAAATTTTAACCTCATTGACCAACTTGGGAAGACACCTGCACAAATTTCTATACTTGAGTTGCTACATATTTCCCCAACTCATAAGGCTATACTCGACAAAACATTACAAGAGTCTTCTATTCCCCAAGACATTGATGTCAATCAATTTGAGGCCATGGTGGGATATCTTACCGCTCCCCACCATATAACATTTTCAGACCAAGACTACTCATCGTCCAAATCCAATCATAATGATGCCCTTCACATTGAAGTTTTTATCCATAAGCATAAGGTTAGACGAGTGTTAGTAGATGGCGGAGCAGGACTGAACATATGCTCCTTAAAATTGGTTAAGGCCCTAGGCTTTTCTGATGCTTGTGTAGACGCTACAAAGAGCATTGTTATCAAGGCATATGATGATGAAGAACGTTCCTCTCGGGGCGTAATTACACTTCCAATTCGTATTGGACCAGTCATTGTGGACACCACTTGTCAAGTCCTGGATCTAGAACTTCCATACAATATTTTACTTGGTCGACCTTGGATTCACGCCTTGAAAGTTGTCCCTTCCACGTATCACCAGTGTTTGAAGTTTCCCTTTGAAGGCACTGAGATTACCATATATGGAGACCCTGACCCATTTCAATATTGTACCAATTTGAGAGGTATCTCAGAGCGCCAAGTGCCTATCAACAGTGAAGCTTCGACATCTTCATCCTCTAAATTCATTGACCCATCAACACTTGTGAAGCCTCCCGCATCCACATCCACTTCTGCTTCTTCAACAACCATGACCACCTCCATGACATCTACCACTTCATCCATCACCCCAAGCATTGACACAAGTATTAAGATCCAGGACCAAGGGTGTGGAGAGTATAAGTTGAATACGGCCTATTGCATAACGAGGATGCCTAAGTCTCCCCAGGTCTACGGCAAGCCTTGCTTCATGTTAGAGTCAAAAGAAATTTTTAGAGTCCCTCCAAAAATAGTATTCATAAAGTGGGGTGAAATGAGTCAAGAGGACATTGACAACGTGCTATCTTGGATTTATAGAGAACTAGAGGATCCAACTCCCTTGCCAGTAAAAATGTATGGTAAAGGATATGACATGATAAAGGAAAAAGGCTACGATGGAATTAGTGGCCTCGGCAAGCACAAGACAGGAAGGCAACAACCTCTAGCACCTAAAGGAAGACCTAAACATCTTGGGTTAGGGTTAGGACCAGGAGAATCTGGTGATCATAGTACCAATGCACTTTCTAGCGAGAGAGTAAATGCTTCAGACTGTGTCGAGACAATTGAAGATCCCCTTTCTGAAACTGACTCCCACGAATGGGAATTTGGCTCCCAACGATCCCTAAGTGACTGTTGCCTTGATGACTTGTTCCTTGAACCTGGAGAGCCTACATTTGAAGAGAGATTCTGGAAAATGTTCAAAATTGACACGACACCAAACAACACCCAGTCCATATCCTCTTCTACTCCTATTGACCATAATCCCGACATACTCATCTACCCTATTGAACCTAATGACCATCATTCAAATTCATTTGAATTGCCACATGACACTACTAAGCCAAACTCCACTCCCTTTGTTCCTTACTTTGCTGATGAGTGTGAATCAAGCGAGGCAGAGTACTGGATAGAATCGGATATAGAGCCTGATGATGACAATTTTATCTTTAACCTCTCTGAATCTGTCGGCATGCTTTTCGCGTCCTACCCACCGTTCACCAATACTGATGATGATATTTCCTTAGTCTACCCACAACTAATCGATTGGGATCAACAAGGCCCGCCAATTATGGACATATTTCAAAATGATGAGGCCATTGCAGAATTCATGGAACTGCGTGAGGGTATACCAAGTGGAGACCACAAGGCTGGATTTTCCATTGACCTAGATTGTGCCGCTTACTTTGGGGAGACTGCTCCATCCTCTAGTCAAAAAATGAAAAATAAAAATAAGGTAAAAAATGACATGTCTTTAGGTGAAAACCGCAAGGCACCTTCTGATGGTAAAGCAGTAAAAATAAAGGACGTGCCTAAGGATGGAGGACTGGACTTTCTCCCCGTAACTCAAGAAAAATCGGCCATGCTCATAGAAGACACTATAGAAGTAAACATATCTATAGCAGAAGATCCTAAGATGGTCCTCTTTGCGGCATCTTTGACAGAGGAAGAGAAACCTGAGTTCCACAAATTATTTTCAGAGCGTAAGGTCAACTTTGCATGGTCTTATGCCGATATGCCTGGGTTGGATCCAGAACTTGTCTTGCATCACTTGCCATTATTTCCAGAGGCCAAGCCAGTGAAACAGAAGCTGCGGAAGATGCACCCCCAGATTGCCTTGTTAGTCAAAATAGAACTTAAGAAATTGTTAGATGTGGGATTCATACGGTCCATAGACTATGCTGAATGGATATCAAATCTTGTACCAGTCACAAAGCCAAATGGTCAAATCCGCATTTGCACAGATTTTCGGGACCTGAATAAAGCATGTCCAAAGGATGACTTTCCCTTGCCAAACATTGACATCATAGTGGACCTTACGGCAGGATATGAGATGTTGTCCCTCATGGATGGTTTTTCCGGTTATAACCAAATTTGTATTGCTCCTGAAGATCAACACAAAACAACCTTCATATGTCCTTGGGGCACATACTGTTGGAATGTCATGCCTTTTGGTCTTAAGAATGCAGGTGCCACATATCAGAGAGCCATGACAACCATATTCCATGACATGATGCACAAGATAATGGAAGATTATGTAGATGACCTTTTGGCAAAATCTTTGATACGAAAAGACCACTTGAAGGTGTTAGACAAAATTTTCAAGAGACTAGAAGAATACAAGGTCCGCTTGAATCCAAAGAAATGTGTCTTTGGCGTGACATCAGGCAAACTTTTGGGATACATTGTTTCTCGTAGAGGCATTGAGGTCGATCCTGCCAAGGTGAAAGCCATATTAGACATGCCTCCTCCAAAAGGGATAAGTGAACTCAGGACATTGCAAGGCAGGTTACAATCCATCCGACGCTTCATAGCACAATTGGCAGACAAGTGTCACCCATTTCAGTATCTTTTGCGCAAAAGTATCCCTTTTGTGTGGACAGATAAATGTCAGGAGGCCTTCCAACAAATAAAAGAATATCTACTATCACCACCTATTTTAATGCCACCAATTGAAGGGAAACCTTTGATTCTATACATTTCTACAACAACTTCAGCACTGGGGGCATTACTGGCACAAAATGACCATGAAGAAAAGGAAAGGGCCATATACTACATCAGTAGGACACTGGTTGGATATGAGCTAAATTACACAACCATCGAACGTGCTTGCCTAGCAGTTGTCTTTGCTGCTCAGAAATTAAGATACTACATGATCAATCACTAGATGCACTTAGTGGCAAAGATTGATCCCCTGAAATATCTCCTAAGTCGCGCAGCATTGACAGGTCGCCTAGCCAAATGGGTAATGATCTTGAGCGAGTATGATATTCAATATGTTGAAAGAAAGGCGATAAAGGGACAAGTGATAGCAGACCAACTGGCAGATGCACCTATACAGGGTGATCATCCACTAGTAGCAGACTTTCCAAATGATTCAATATTTCATACAGAACCTAAGTCACCTTGGAGGCTATATTTTGATGGATCTCATACTAATCATGGCTCGGGGGCAGGAATATTATTTATCACCCCTCAAGGAGACTCCATTCCTAAGTCCTTCCGCATTGCTTTTCCATGTACAAATAATGTGGCAGAATATGAGGCACTTGTCACAGGACTTAGAATGGCCATCAAATGGAAAATTAGAACACTTCATGTCTATGGCGATTCTCAATTGGTCATTAACCAAGTCAATGATGACTATGACACTAAGGACGAGAAATTAATGCCTTACAAATGAATGGTTGATAGCTTTCAAACATATTTTCACATGGTGACTTTTGAGCAAGTTCCAAGAACACAAAATAAGGTAGCAGACGCAATGGCCACAATTGGCTCTCTTCTAAACATTCCTAGTAATGTGCCTCAATTTGAATTCTTGGTAGAACAGCTTTTGGTTCCTGCATATGACATACCAGAATCAGAGATGGTTTGCGAGCTTGTTGGTCCCAATTCTCCATGGTATCAAGACATTTATGACTACCTCAAGTCCCAAACCCTTCCCCCCAACCTATCCAATAACCAACGAAAGTCCTTTATCTGAAAAGCCGCCAGATACACCATCCTCAGTGACACCCTTTACCGACGTAGCTTTGATAATTCCCTTCTTCGATGTCTTGACACTGATGAAGCACGAACAACCTTGCGAGAGGTACATGAGGGTATATGCGGATCCCATTCAAGTGGTCCTACTTTAGCCAAAAAGATAACGAGACTTGGGTATTACTGGCCAACCATTGAGAAAGATGCACTTGAATTTGTCAGAATGTGTCACCAATGTCAGATACACAGTGACTTGATTCATGCACCAGCACAGGAACTTCGGCCGATTACATCTCCGTGGCCCTTCGCACAATGGGGACTCGACCTCGTGGGCAAGATCCATCCTACCTCATCTAATGGCCACAAATTCATCATTACCGCCACTGAGTACTTTACTAAGTGGATCGAAGCCATCCCGCTCACTTACATTACCGGAAAACAAATTTCCAAGTTTATCCTCAACTATATCATCTGTCGATATGGTATTCCACAATCCATCATCACAGATAACGGTCGTCCCTTCAAAAATCAAGATGTCCGTGAACTTTGTGAATGCTTCCATATCCGACACCAGTTCTCCACGCCTTACTACCCACAAGGAAATGGTCAAGCTGAGGCATCCAATAAAACAATCATCAAAATTCTTAAGAAAACCGTAAATGATGCTGGTCGTGACTGGCACATACAACTCAATCCTGCTTTGTGGGCATATCGCACTAGCATCCGTACTCCCACTGGAGCCACTCCATTCGCCCTCGTCTTTGGAGCCGAAGCCATCTTGCCCATAGAGGTCGAAATTCCATCCCTACGAGTCTCTATGAAAGGTCTAATCACTGATGAAGAATATCGACAGTCACGACTGCATGAATTAGAAATGCTAGATGAACGCAGACATAATGCCTTGAACCACTTACAGGCATATCAAAACTGTCTTTGTAGAAGCTACAACAAAAGAGTGATGACTCAAAAATTTGACATTGGTGACTTGGTTCTCATGCAGAATCCTAAGAATCAGTCTGACAGAGAAAAACCAGGCAAGTTTGAGCCCAATTGGCTGGGTCCGTACATCATCACTGTGTCATTTGGTTCTGGCGCATATCAGTTGGCTACTCCAGATGGTGAACAATTAACAGAGCCAATCAACAGTCTGCATTTACGCAAGTTCTATACATAGCATCAGAAAGTCTGGCCGATAACCAAAACATTACAAAAAATAAAATAAAAAAATAAAAAAATAAAAAAATGAAAAAATTGACAAAAATAAAGAGAAATAATTCATCCAATAGTGAAAACCTGGTAAACAGGCGCTTTGGATAAGTACCATGGTGAAAACCTGGCGGACAGGCGCCATGTGTAGTCGGTCATTACTTTGACATCTACTATCACTCTATCTACCTTCGTCCATAATAAACATCCATGTTGCTAATATTTGTCACAACGTTTCACCCTGACATCACGACATTTCTTTCCATGGCCGATAGTGATTGACATCAAAGTCTTGTGCATCGCCTATCGTCCATACTGGTCATGTCCTTTCCATCAACTTGACTAGGGGCAATATTTTATCATGAGACTGCAGTGGGTATCGCACATGGTCTTGACAATCGAAAAAGTCCTGAACAAATCCTAAAAATCATAAAAAGTCCTGAAAAAATCCTAAAAATCATAAAAAGTCCTGAAAAAATCCTAAAAATTATAAAATGTCCTGAAAAAAGACCTAAAAATTGAAAAATGTCCTGAAAAAAGACCTAAAAATTGAAAAATGTCCTGAAGAAAGCACAAAAACATCCAAATAACATCACAAATCCCAAAAATAGAGTCAAAGTTAGTCATGTCAGTCGTGTTATTCTTTGTCAATAGTCGAACTACGTGGT